>JASCZW010014295.1:0-23271 GCA_034211315.2 Aedes japonicus
ATGAACAGTAATAGTACAAATAGTAATAAGAAACTTGAAAAAAGCTGGGCAGGTCTTGGCGCCGACTCAAACCGATTATATTTGGAAAATTATCCAATGAACTAGTGCTTCTGAAATTTTCGAAGTTGGATACTGAACGGTACTCAGAAAATCTTTGTTAGAAATAATGCTAGATATGAAGTTAAAATACGAGTGAAGACAATAAGATCTAAAACAGGTTAAACTATGCTTCGTTGTTTATGGATCACTCAAAACTATCTTGGCTGGTGACCTAAGGTTTTGGGCTTTGTTATAATTCTTCTCATATATTATCTAAAATTTCGTATTTTGGACTACCATATTTGAAAATGCAACACAATAATGACAAATTGAAAAATTCAAGTCATATATTTTTTAAAAAGGAACAAACCTACTAAGTATTGAAGAATTCTAGGATCCACTTCATCTTTTTGGTTTCGGATTGCAGAATTACCGAATTTTACGAATGTTTCGGAAATTCTGGAAGACCATGACGCGACCACTTAGAGCCGTACATCGTTCTCCACATCGTTTTGCTTCTAACATTTTATGTACAAATGTTTTTGAACAGAATCGTATTGGTTTTGGACGAGACTGAAGAATTTACCATTTTATTGGATGTTCCGGATACTCAAGGAGGCCTAAAGGTAGCCATATCTTGAAAGTGTTGCATAATGCGGCAATTTAAATAACATGTTTGAAATGAGCGGTATAAAATTACTTGGAAACACAAAATGTAGCTGTGTAAATTACATCTTTTAGACTTGTTTCCGCCTTTTGTGGAATGGAATGGAATCACTGTGCAGCGGTGAATTCACCTACACCGAACATATATTTCCGTAAATTCGCTAACGCTCGTTTTGTAAACACAGTTTTCATACATTGAACACATTCGAAACTAAAAATTTGAAAGTATCATATATTTTGCTGATTGCTTCCCTGTCACGTCGTATGACGTTTATATAAAGGCACTAACAGGAAATTTTTAGAATTTGTTTCAAGACACACTTTGATGAAGAAAAAACGAAATTTTATACATCCGTTCAAAAGATATCGTGATTTTAGTTCAAAAATAACGATTTTTTTATGTATGCAAATTTTTTTAAAGGGGGAAAAACGTGGATATAAATACGATTGCATTTGAATGTTAAAGATAAGAAGATCTCTTGTGTCATCATTACTCAGGTGAATTTGGAAAAAATTTCAGTTGTATGTACTAGCAATGTATGTCCTATATATTTTTATAATATTTTTTTTTCTTTAATGACCGGTGATGGCAATGTTGTAATCTGCGGGCCTTCACGCTGTCTCGTACTAATAACTAGTAGTCGAGTTGGTAGCGCGACACACTGAAGAAGTCTGCACATTATAGACGAAATACGCGTATCTGTCAAGATAAGGCAAAAGGAAGTTAGGAATCAGAATGGAAAATGACCGGTGCTTCCCTTTAAACAGCTCAAACCTCATGCTGATTCAAGTAAAACTTAAAATTTTGTATTTTCGAGAAAGAAGCACGTTTTGATAGAATTTGAGACCCTTTCTTAGCTTAAAAACTAAAAAAATCCCAAAACAACCATACACGTGCATGGCATTCTGTTGGATACTTCAGTGAATGCGTTTGCAGCGTAGCAGCGCTCACCAGGTCTCAGCTTGTAATGATGACACAAAAGTCGTGGAATGAATGAAGTGATGTGATGGTAACATCATCCATCAGTTACCTAGCGGCCCGCAGTTGATTCTTCTTAGCAGTTTGCCCGAAGAGAATGGCCCACGTAATGGCTTGACCGAAGGAGCTAAATACAGTCAAGTCTCGATGAGGAATAGACACATCTGGAAATCCACGGCTAGAGACCACATGTGCTTCACACGATAAGGGATCATGGCGACTCTAACGAACTCTTGTCCAGTCATCAGATCCATCGAACTGCATACATGGCTTTGAGTGGATGTTCGTAAGCGCAGTGTCACTTCGAGGCCTGCCTTATGCCGTACTCTGACAACCGTGGTAATCCGGAAGAAATAGGATAAGAGCAGAGAAGGAACGCTCACATCGTCATAATTCTAGGTCTGGTCACAGTGCGGTCTTGACGTTTTTAATTGTGTTTCAGTCGCTAGTTTCAGTTCGATTTTCGTGCATGTCGCCATTTATCGGCCCTTTTCAGGGCCACAACAATTTCACGCACAGTCAAAGCCTGTGCTAGAGAAATGTCGCTGCTTGACAGGTCGTCTAATTGGAATGGTGTTTTCAGTGGCTTTGACACAGATAATCGATTCTTCCAATCGACTCAATTTTTGCCTTTATATTCAATACAGGCTATTTGAAATTCTTAACATATCAAGCTGAACAATGCATTAGGTCCTAAGCGGCATTGAAGATTCTCTTCATCGACTTTCTCTTTGGTCAATAGACTTGTCTATCAAACGATTTGCTGATGTTTTCCAACATATCGAATCCCTTATTACACTATATACTACCGTACTGTATGTCGAAAATGGTTGAACATGTTTTGGGACGCAAAGAGAATGTCGACAAAGAGAATCTCTCAGTGTTGGCTTTGGGACCTAATGCATTGTTTTGCTGATTTATTGCACATTTCAACCAGTGATCCAGACAACTCGCGTTTAATCTATTGGGCTGTCCCGTGTAGTTATTTCAATCATTCAATCATGCAGTCTTAAGTAACATCCGCTTATGAATTATCTATTAAAAGGGTGTCCCGCCATCAAATCGCATCACGGAAAAACGCTGTAGAAAGTTACGCTTGTTGATCGATCATTTTCCAAGCATAACGCGCACAGAAAATATAGACCATTAGTAAGCTTTCGATGCAAATTTGCTGTCGGTCACTTCATTACCATAACCGTGCGCTCGCATCTTACGCTTAACTCTACTGATTAGGTGCTGTTCAACATCTGGCTGCAGCTTCTTTTTTCTTCATTTCTTCCTCAGATTTTACCTCCTTGGGTTGCTTCCTTAGTGCCTGCTTCATAATAGCCCAGTATTATTCGATGGACCTTAGTTCCGGCCCGCTGTTGGAGGTTTTCATGTCGCCTGAGTACGAAAGTAACCCCGTTGGCTTCCGTACTGCTCCAGGACAACATTTGAATAGTGGGCATAGCTAGATTCGACCAGTAAGTCGTAGAGCTCTCGTTGTTGCTTCAACCGGTGAAGATAGACCTTTTTGTGGACACTCACTCGACGCAATATCCCCGTTAACAGTCCTGATAGGCACGAACGGCGCCCCGTTTGCCATGGCGCGAGCAAAATAGCTGCTACGATCATGTATTTCACGGGCAAACTTTGAAAGTTTCTGCTTCGCTTCTCCGGACATCGATCTTGTTCGTCACGATTTTGAAGCCTTTCACACATGCCGCATGTAGACGCTCCGTACTTTGGCTCTCTGAACGAAAGACTTGGACATATTCAACTTTTGTACATCGTACCAAACCTTCAGGTTAGTGTTTTTTTGTGATGCATTTTGTTCTTGAATTTCCTGCAACTGTAAGGAAGTTGTCATTCTTTCATTTGTTGCAGTATGGTTTTTGAGCGTTAATGTCTCAGACATTCCCTCAAAAAGATTTCAAAATATTTGCATCAATCCATCGGACATATTTACACTGTCGCTTCAATAGAAAACCATCGATTTCGGGCCACAAACTATTGAAAAAATTAAAAAAAATGTTACGCGTAATAACAAAACATAGCCAAACAGAAAAATTAAGTATATTCATTGAACTGTCTTCTTATCTTCATTGAATACGCGTATTTCGTCTACAATGTGTCTGAACTTCTTCAGTTGTCTCGTGCCTATTAGCGACGCTGAAAGGCAATAACCTTCGCCACCTGCCGTATGTATACTATTTTCTAAATACAAAACGTTTACCTATCATTATGTTGTTTATACCTATCTTATTATTAGTTTGTCTATACCTGTCCGAGTCAAAAACAAATTATTGCCAATATCTGAATTCGCTTCTTTCTCATTTACACTTGCTAACATACTTATTGTGTAGCAGCGGGCATCACTTGTCAAGTTTGATATGCGTTTGGGTAGTAAGTTGAAGAAGTCTGCATTTCATGGTAAAATGCATCTGTCAGTGGCTTAAAAGTGTTGATTAAATGGAAGATACTAATTCTTCTTCTAATTTCTGAATTACAGGTATTCCACTAAACAGCTCAAAACCCTCTAGGATTTAAAAATTATATTAACTCCGTCAGGCCTAAGGAAAGATTCAAGAAAATTTGGATGTGTATGACAATCCACTAAGACTGAATAAGTATACTGTCTTCAGCAGACGATTTTTATAGTTCTTCTGGCTGCAAAATATTTAAAAAACATTAAAAAAAGAGGTCCTTTTCGATGACTCAGAACGTCCTGAATATGAAGAGAGGATCAGGAAGAAAAAAAATAAATGCAGCTTATTAAGAAGTTATGAGGCGTTGTTTCAGAATATGGGCACACCTGCATGCACCGTATTATTGAATGTTTTGGTGACGACTGTTAGCCAAATTTGTATGCTTGCTTGGGATGTTCTAGGTTAACCAAAATGAACTTGAGTGCAAAACTTGTAAAAGTAGCTACATGAGGCTATGATGCGCAGCGCCAAACATGTTGAATGAACCTATTGAAAGGTAATTTTTTGATACTTTATGTGATGTGCTAGATCATCTAAACTGTCTTACAGTTCAGAACATCAGATCTACAATAGTAACAGCTCTTTGAGCTATACAAAGTTTACGCTACGTATTCAACTTTATTGCACATTATTAGACAAACTGGGATAATTTTGGGTAACCAAACTGTCCTTGAGTTCAGAACCATAAGAATCTACAGCTGTAACAGTAGGTTTTGGAAGTATGCAAAGGGACAATATGGATTGAACAATATTTAATGAATAGTGTGGAAGGTCATCAGACATAATGCGACAATCTTGGGATATTCACTCCAAACTGTCTTCAAGTTCAAAACATAAGATCTACAGTTGTAACAGTAGCTTGTTAGGATATTTAAGGTTAATACATGTATTAGAACATGTTCAATTAATCTTCTTGCAAGCGTCATTCAAACTGTCACCTGACGTTCGAGAATCTAAGGTTTACAGTTGTAATTTTTTTTTAGCAATTATAAGTTACAATAAATATTCAAAAATACTCATTTAATATTCTTGAAGATCAATAAACATAATAAAGCAATATGGCATGATATGGGTCATTCTTAAGATTGAAAAATAGGACCTACAGTTGCAACAAAAGCTTTCTGGGCTAAACTAGAAATGATAAGAAAAATAAGTATTTCCATTTAATTCCCACTACCTTTGCTTATCTTGACAGATTACCTGCTTCAGTGTCTCGTACTAATATTTCGACTGGGCTATGCAAGGCTACGCTATGTATTGAAACATATTCATTGAATATCTTGGAAGACCAACAGACTTTGTGAGATTTTCTTCTGTTATCCAAACTTTCCTGGAATTCAAAACTGAAAATCTACAGCTGTAACTTTAGATTTCCCGACCAAACAAAGTAGCAATATGTATTTGTAAAATTTAAGTGAGTCTTCTGGAAGGCAAACAGATAGAATGAAATATCATGATATGTTCTAGGTCACCAAAACTACTCAAGGGTAGGAGTCAAGAATTTAGGATCTACAGTCGCGACATTAGTTTTATAACTTACTAGCTGATCCCGGTGCGAGCGTTGCTACGCCTACAACAAAATGAATGAACATTACATAGAACTGACGCTTTTTTTAATGAGTTTTATTTTCGAGTAATAAGGAGTTTAAACTTCTATCAGAACATTCTTCTTACCCAGGCAATACACAGTTTGTGGCTTAGTTACCTGGATAATTCTCAGGATTGGTTGAAATTTGTGTTTGAATTCACCATAGAAACATTTCTTGCATTCAAAAAACCCCACATACCATTTTTGATTCCATTTGCTTGATTAGTTCTCAAGCTATGCAGAAATTTGTGTTTCATTTGTATGCTAGCCGGAAGGGGGGCGCGGTCTCAAACAATCATAAGAACCTTCCCCAGCCCCAAAAATACCTGCATACATATTTTCACTCCGATCGGTCAGACAGACAGTCAGACAGAAATCCATTTTAATATAAATAAAAATCCTGTTTCCAATAACCCCCACATGCCAAATGTGGTTTCATTTACTTGAATAGTTCTCGAGTTATGCAGAAAATTGCGTTTCATTTGTATGAGAGCCCTCCCCCCTTTCAGAGGGCAAAGGGGTCTCAAACCACCATAGAAATATGTCTGACCTTCAAAAAAATCCACATGCCAAATTTGATTCCATTTGCTTTATTAGTTCTCGAGTTATGCAGAAATTTGTGTTTCATTTGTATGAGAGCCCCCCTCCCCTTTCAGAAGGCGGAAGAGTCTCAATGACCATAAAAACATTTCTCTCCTTCAAAAACTTCCATATGCCAAATTTGGTTCCATTTTCTTGATTAGTTCTCGAGTTATGCATAAATTTGTGTTTCATTTGTATAGGAGCCCCCCCCCCCTTCAGAAAAGGGAGGGGTTTCAAATCAGCATTGAAACAGTATTCATCAACAAAAACCTCCACATGCCAGATTTGGTTCAATTTGCTTGATTAGTTCTCGAGTTATACAGAATATTGTATTTCATTTGTATAGGAGCCCCCCCTTTCAGGGTGAAGAGGAATCTGAAACCATCATAGAAACCTTTCTTGACTTTAAAACCTCACACATGCAAAATTTGTTTTTTTTTGCTTGGGGTCTCAAACCACCGTAGAAACATTTCTTGCCTACAAAACCTCCACATGCCATATTTGGTTCCATTTGTTTGATTAGTTGTTGAGTTATGCAAATATAGTTTTTCATTTGCATGGGAGCCCCCCTTTTTAAAGGCGGGAGGGGTGTCGAACTTTAATAAGATCCTTTCCCGGACCCAAAAACCCCTGCATACAAATTTGCATAGCGGTAGGGATAGTTCTCATGTTTGGTTTAAATTTGTGTTTCGTATGTTTGGTAGCCCCCCTTTTCAGAGTGAGGAGAGGTCTTAAATTACCACAAAAATCATTTCTTGCCTTCAAAAACTCACCCATACCAGTTTTGGTTCCATTTGCTTGATTAGTTCTCGAGTTATGCAGGAATTTGTTTTTCATTTGCATGGGATCCCACCCTTTCTAGAAGCGGGAGGGCTCTCGAACTATCATAAGATGCTTTTCCGGTCCCAAAAACCACTGAATACAAATTTGCAAAGCAGTAGGTATAGTTCTCATGTTTGGTTGAAATTTGTTTCATTTTTATTATAGCCCCCCTATTTACAGGGAGGAGGGGCTTTGAACCACCATAAAAACATTTCATGCCTTAAAAAACTCGTCCATTCCAAATTTGGTTCCATTTGCTTGATTATTTCTCGAGTTATGCAGAAATTTGGTTTCCATTTGTTTGAGAGCACCCCCTCATCCCTTCCTCCTCATATGACGGAAGAGTCACAAATCACCATAGAAACATTTCCCTCCTTCAAAAACTTCCACATGCGATATTTGGTTCCATTTCTCTTATTAGTTCTCGAGTAATGCAAGGATTTGCGTATCATTTGAATAGGTTCCCCCCCTTTCAGAAAGGGGAGGAGTCTCAAATCAACATAGAACAATTTTTTGTCTTCAAAAACCACCACATACTAAATTTGGTTCCATTTGCTTGATTAGTTCTCGAGTCATTCAGAATAGTGTATTTCATTTGTATAGGAGGCCCTCCCCCCCCACTTAAGGATAGGAAGGGGTCTCAAAACAACATAGAAACATTTTTTGTCTTATACAACCACCACATGCTAAATTTCGTTCCGTTTGCTTGATTAGTTCCCGAGTTATGCAGAATATTGTGTTTTATTAGTATGGGAGCCCCCCCTTTTATGACGGGGAGGGTTCTCAAGCTACATAAAAACATTTCTTGCCTTCAAAAACTCACACATGCTAAATTTGGTTTCTTTTGCTTGTTTAGTTCTCGAGTTGTGTAGAAATTTTTGTTTCATTTGTATGGGAGCCCCCCCTTTCAGAGGAAGGAGGGGTCTCCAGCCATCATAAGATTATTCTCCGGCCCCAAAAATCTCTGCATACAAAATTTCACGCCGATCGGTCCTTTCGCTCGTGAGTTAAATCGTGACAAAGGAAACCCCAACTCATTTTTATTATATAGAAGATGATAGGAGACGAAATGCATTCATATACATTCAGTGAATCTTCAGTCATTACCTGATCAGTTCTAAAAACTGCCTTGAGTACAGAGGTTAAGATATACAGTAGTAACCGCAGCCACTTGGGCTATACACAACTATGATTACTATTCAAACATATTCAATGGATATTTTGAAACGCACACTGACATCATAGTCTTCTTAGTTCTAGGTCCTAGTAGTTTCTGAACTCCAGGAAAGTTTGGTTGGTCCAATTCATCTGAAAAATAAATTCTCATTTTTCCAATAATTTCTATGATATTGAGCACCAATTTAATCATAACACACCAAATTGCTTGTATAACGACTGTTCCAGAAGGTATAAGCACACCTTATTTTAACTGTCACTTCGAAATTTAATGAAATATTTCAACATGTTTTGGCTGCGTCCTTTTGTTTGCACATTTCTGAATGACATAGCATCAAAAAAGTGCTCAGTTTTGTGTTACCTATAAGAATGCGTGGTCTTACTTCGGAAGAATGAAAAAGTATCATGCAAAAATGGTGCGCTTTGGGCGGACTCTTCTTGAGTGGTCGAAAATCCGCCGATGAGTGGTCGGAAATCCGGTCCTGTTAGTCCGGGTATCGATTAAAAGATCAGGGATGCCTACAAGCGAAAACCAGCGATTTCCGTTCGGGATGTTGCGAAAAAACTAGGGACCTCGTCGAGTAACGTCATGCGTGCCAAAGAAAGACTTGGGCTAAAAACATACCGAAAGCAGAAAATACCCCAAAAGGAACCCAAAACAGGCCGCGTCCGTGAAACCACGGGCCCGCAAACTATACGATTCGTCATTGTGTAGATATTCTGGGTGTATAATAATGGACAATGAAACGTATGTGAAACTAGATTACAAAATAAAAATTTAAAAAAAAACTATATTACGAAAAATTGGGGAAGAAGGTTATGGTTTGGCAGGCAATATGCGAGTGTGGTAAAACATCTAGTCTGTACATCAGAACGGAGACGATGAACACTCAGAAATACGTTAAGGAATGTCTCCAGAAGCGATTATTGCCGATGATCAAGCAGCACGATGGTCAAGTAGTGTTTTGGCCTGATTTGGCGTCATGTTATTACGCAAAGGACACTTTAGAATGGTACAAAAGTCAAAATGTATGTTTCGTGCCGAAAGACATGAATCCGCCGAACTGCCCGGAGGCACGGCCAATCGAGACTTTTTGGGCTTTAACCAAAGCAAAGGTTCGAAAATTCATAAAACCAGCGGACGACATCCAAAAATTTAAAAAAGATTGGCCAAAAGTGGTAAAAATGGTGGGAAGTACCACTGTGCAGAAGCTAATGGGTCATGTTCGAGGAAAATCTAGGAGTCTTGGCTAGGAGCCTTGGCAAGGATTCTGTATGTCCATGGTAGTCGAACAAAATTCCAACGCGGAAGATCCCGTCGATCAGACCGGGAAATCGAACCCGCTGCTTCCAGTTAGATGATAGCATGCATTTTCTGATAAGCCCATCTGAGGCCTCAACCGGAACCTACACCACTGTCATATAAAGTAATGAACAACAAGAAGAAAAACAACCTGCAATTAGGAAGAAAAGCGAAACGACGGCGTTCCCAACATAACAGCTCATAAGTTAATGACTTCATTTTACTGCGGTCAGTAAATTAGAACTTTCCACTCTGGCATGGGAAAACATTGGCAGCAAAAATACACCGCCTGTAATGAATGCAATTAAAATGAATTATGTTTACCTTTATTGGAAAAGTTTCCATTTTATTACTCCGCTGCAGGTCATCCAATTTGGTCTGATTAAGTGCCTTTCCCGTTTGGGGAAAGTGAGAAAAAGCGACCGAAATGGCCACTCGTCGACACGTTCCAAAAAGTGCGGTGAAAACGAAAACTTCAACTGCCAAATAGCAGCGAAAAATAGAAGCTGGCATAAATCACAGGAGATGATTGACTTTCGAATGGTGTGAAAATTGTTGAAACCAAAGGGAATTTGAGCTGCCGTTACTCTTCAAACCCGGAAAACAGCAACCAAAGCTAAAAAGCTCCCCGACATACCTCCTAATTGAAGCTAATGGAGCAGTAAACTCGATTTTGCAATAAATTCAATCCGTCGCGACGCGACGCGACGCTTGCCATCTTTCCACCGGCGGCAAGTTTTTCACACGTGGGAAAAATCCAGGAACCGTGCCATGGTGAGGCTAAATGTATTTCAAAGTACTTCCAGCTCATTTCTGCACAAATGGATGTAAATGGTGGTGATATCAATCTTGCTTACTTTAACCGCCACCAGGTTATTTTTCCTATTTATCGTGAATAAGCGTGAATAAAAACGCACCATTTTTCTTCCGGATTTTTCTAGCATCCGCGTGCGGGTTGGGTTTGCTCCGTGCTTCCCTGGAACTCGTTGAATGTCTGTTGGCGAGATGGCGTGCCGACCGGGAAGATTGCAGCGGCCCCTTGCGTTATTTAGTGCGTCGATTTATTTGCGCCATTAATTTGTACGATTATGATCTTGGCTTCGTTGGCGATCGCGGCTGATAAATCTGCAGAAATTATCGAAAGTGACGTTTGAGTCATGTTAGGTGGAATGGTGGTATTCATTTCACTTATGGAATGCCTAGTCATTTGTATTCGGTATGAAAACTATGTGGGATACGTTCATCATGCGAGGTGATTTATTGAAAAACATTGCGGTGAACTAACAGAGTCATCCAATGAAAATTTAGCACTCAGATCAATTTCGAAATGGCTCTCTACATGAGCAGTCACTTCAACAACACGGAACACTGTCATCAAATAGCAATCCCAAAAGTGCTTTCACCCTCTGGCCAAGGGCGACCGAACGAGATCACGTCTCAAGTGCATTTGTCCACCGAATCAGGACACGATACAATCTAATTCAATTTCCTTCAGGCCATATCCGGATGATTTGACTTGCTGGCCTTCCCGCCCGTCCGGGTTTGCTGCGTGAAGGAAATTGCGTCGACGACGGCTACGACGGCTGAAGACTTCGAGCCCTGGAGGAATCCTGTGCCAATCCAACCGCTCCATTTTGAAATGGTTCCACTTTGGTAATCGTACCGTCTAGGCTAACACGACAATGATGACGATGCATTTGACGAGCGTTGAGAAACGGATGCCCTGGATCAAACCGGGCGTATTTTCAGGATCGGAGACACTGACTTGTGTTTGCTTACTCAGTTGACGCGTTTTCAGTGTCCGGCGAACGGTATGATCTCACCTCTTTGATTATTTATGCAAACGAACCTGCGCATCCATTTCAGTTTTCAGAGAGCAAAATCTGTTTCCGATTTCTAGTTGTGAATTTCGAAAAACACAGTGGCAGCGGTAAACGGCCAGACATAAACAGTTTTCGTTTGATGTCTACAAGAACAACATCGTCGTTTAAGTTTCGGAGAAATCTCATATGTTTAATCGATTTTCGATTATTTTCTGACGCAAGTTCACCATCAAAGGTAGCCATGACAATGTTGTACTTCATCTGAAAAAATAGTCCCAGCGTTAATGAGAACGTGTATTTCTGGTATTGGATCCACGATTCATATTTTTCTCCACACAATAGTTCACCTTCATAGAACAAAGGGAATTTCAACCCACGCTCTTCATCCGGAAGGATTTATCTTCTCATCCAGAAATGCTCTCGAGTGACCTGTTCAATCATGCACTCAATGTCCGTTTTCCACATCGCCATGCTTTTCACGACAAAGGAAGCAAACTTGGCTTTGTCTCGCAACCGGAACATCACCGGTCATCATCGGGAGACAAAAGACCGACCCGAACACCCGTTAGCCTGCGGTGACGACGACGATGACGACGACGACGACGACGACGACGCAGAACGTGTCTAATGGATTAGAATCAATAAATCACTTCCCTCATCATCTATCGGCTCGAGAGTGTGTCCTGTCGTGTGGATCCGAAGGATAAGACGGTGGTTTTATGGGGTGACTCCCGGTTGGCTAATGCTCGACACTGCTTGGTTTGCTTTTATCTTCACTGAACAGACTAGCGAATGAAAAAAGAGCCTGCAGCATCTAAGGTTTGATTGCTTGTCTGCAAGTTAACACTGTTCAAAACGCAATTCGCCTTCGAAAGCTTCTAATGACATGCAGGTGGCGCCTTCATCCATTATGGGGATACCACAGAGAACAGACAACTAAACTAGAATATATTTTACAAAAAAACTTGTGTAAGGAACACTACCCGAATTAAAAAAATCTCATAGATTTACAATTGAATGTATTGTAACCATACAACAGAATCAATGGTATATACAGTTAATATTATTGTTCACAACTATAAGATGACAATAGGAGTTATTCTTACCACAGTAGAATCTACTGTAAACAGAGACATCGACAATAGAAAAAGGGGGTTGTTATGTATCTTAACTATAGAAAAAATCATTATTTCCCGAACAAATTTGAACCAATTACTATTAATTGTATTGCTTCACAATTGTTGAAAATCCAAGCATATGGAGTGAAGTGTAGATCTATTGTAATGAAAATATGCATTTTTCCTTTATCTGATTCACGAACAAGGGAAGGTCCATTAATTATGTCACGCAGTAGGGGGGGTTGAGAAAACGTGACGATCCATACAAAAAAATTGAAGGTCCATACAAAAACGCGACAAGGGGGGGAGGGGGGGTTTATTAAAAGTCAATTTTTGCGTGACGTAGTTAATGGACGTTCCCCAATAAGATTCATGGTCGGAAATAGATATTAATGTTATTTTATATTATTGTATTGTAACTGTATGCTTATTTTTATCCGGGTACTGCCACCTCTCGTGTTGCTGCCACTTGCTATTTTTATCACTGGCAGCCATGTTTGTTTATTTCTTGCACCTTTTCTGAAAAAAATTCTATCGTTATACCGACAATTTAAATCATGGTCAGGATGACTATCGCATATAATGGTTACAACAACCATGAAAACGATCGAATTTACCACGTTCATGACATTTTTGACTATGATCATGGTAACAAGGACTACTCTGGACATTATGGCAAATGTTCGATCTAACTGTTGTTAAAGGCCGTTTTGACTATGATCATAGTCGGTTCAAAATCACTATACTGAAATAGTCATCCTAACCCCTAATAATGGTAAAATTAACTATCAAATTTGTCTCTGTGTAACTCGCTCTATTTGAGTAATGAACCTTACTCATATTTGAGTAATGCTGACCGAAAATTGAATAAAAATTATTCCACATTTGTTTAATACAAAAAAAAATCGCTTTAAGGAGCGGACTATCTTGAAAATTGATCATTTTACTTTTTTTTCTGACTAGATAGAAACTGTTTAAACGAAAAATGAGGTATAATTTACTCATCCATTTTTTAGAGATTTTGATTGAACAGTACCCAACCATGAGTAAAATTGGTTGAGCGTGCGCTGAAGCACAGAGCACGCTCAGACAACCTCTTTCATTTGTATTACTGTCCCTTATTTTTCACGGAAAATTTATCTAATTCCGTAAAATTGGAACAACTCATATATTAAGTTGTTCCTATTTTTACGGAAATTGAGTAATTTTTTCAGTAATAAAAATGAAAGAGAGGCTGATTTGAGCGTGAGGAATTGAACTGTCAAAACTTTTCAGTTGATGAAGAAAATTTGAAGTGAGCCCGAACTTTCAAATTTCAGTTAATCATGTTAAACCAGAGAGAACAGACATCCACGCTGGAGGGCCTCCATGGTAAATTTCTGTAATTGCCATTTTCAAATTACAGCTGGTGAATCATAAGGGTGATGGTGCCACTTGCACGCCTCTAGATTTGATAGTCTGTCAATTTATGTTTGGTGAAACCTAGACTAGGCGGCGGTGTTTTTCCAACGGTTTGCTTTTAAAAATTTACACAGTAAATTGAAAAAAAAGTTCGAGCCTGGACATCTGTTCTCTGTGGTTAAACTTTATCCTTTTATCAATGTCAGTTAACCTACTTTAAAATAAACAATGCAAAATAATTGTATAGCTCTGGTAGCGCATTGAATGTATTTTTATGAATCCCAGCATATTTGTCAGCACTTACCCCACATCCGTTCTACCAGGAACTCGAATATCTTCAGGAGAGAAGTGGTCGGAGCATATTTCTTTTACCACGAAAGCTTGAACTCCCTGCTAGGACAAACATTTTCTACACTTCGGGCAACTCGCAGCAAGATGCCCAGCGGCTGCATCTAAAATGATTTTTCAGGAGCGTTAGAGGTGAATTCAAAAAATTGAATGTGAATATGATTTTCCCCGGGTAATATCTTGCCTATTTGCACACCAATAGAATTCTCACTTACGGCTCATATCGTTTCCGATAAACAATGTTTTGCTAATGAAATTGTTTGACATTTGGGCTACTAAGCTGCGTGACGGTCGGTGACGTGAATAGGTGGCGATGGCAGCGCCAGCACAGTATTGCCAGTTTCAATAATTATGAAATGGCAGTTAAATTTCTTACACACTTTTTGAATTTGACTTGGGTGTCTGTTCTCTAGTCTGTTCTAGTTAGCACAAAAATGTTGAATCCTAAAGGGTTTGAGCTGTTTAGTGGAATACCTGTAACCATAAATTAGAAGAAAAATTAGTAATCTCCATTTAATTCCAACTACCTTTGCTTATCTTCGACAGATACGCGTATTTCGTCTACAATGTGCAGTCTTGATCAGTGTCTCGTACTAATAACTCGAGTTATAAGTACGAGACACTGAAGAAGTCTGCACATTGTAGACGAAATACGCGTATCTGTCGAAGATAAGCAAGGTAGTTGGAATTAAATGGAGATTACTAATTTTTCTTCTAGTTTATAGTTACAAAAATGTTGTTCGTGTATGAATAAACTAGCGCCGCCTGCTTGTCGAGAACGAGCATCACTAATACGGAAGATCCCTGTTCATCGAGTCAACGAGTAGTCGTCTCAACGAAATGTCATCACAACGGAGCCCAAGGTACTCAAATTATTATGATGTGTTTGTGGATTTCTATTTCCGCCCGCCCATGACGCTAAATGAGTATAAAAGGGTAACCCGCATGTGAACCGATCTTTTACAGTATCTTCCTACATTCACAGAATCATCAATTGTGCTGAAGAAAAGTTAAACAAGTCCCAAATTTGTACAATTAAGAAATTGAATTTAGAATAAGAGTGTAGCAAAAATTTTTGTAGTTACAAAAAAAGGTGAATTATTTAGTTTAGTGAATAAATGAATTTGATAACATTTAATAAAGTGCTAACGCAATAAGTAAAATTGAACAATAGCTGAACAATCAAAGAACTAAGTGATCGGTTAAGAAAAATACCTCTAATTACGTTGGAGAATCTGTTTTCCGCTTTGATATTGACATATGGTCCTTCGAACCAGATCGGCCGACGGACTCTGGTCATCTGGACACTACAACCTGTGTACCCTACATCATTCGAAGTTTAACATCCCTTTGTCTGAGAAAATATCCAGAAAGTTCGAGTGCTTGCTGAAATGTCTTTGTTGTACAAGGCATGGAAACTGCCTCAAAGAGGTAATTATAATTCCAAATCTCTACACACTGTCCCGTTTGTACTTTGCGTTGCTTTTGATTGCACAGATCAATCTTCGCGTTATTCCCCGTCATCGTCAAGACGTTAAAACTACGAATGAAGATTCTGCAGCCATCTTTCAGTTTAATTTAATATCCGAGTTTGTGGATAACTGGATAACAAGGATGACGAGCATGCTTTGGAGGTTCCGGTACGCTTAGAGAGCATAACGAAGTTGTGAAACGACTTATCCGCAGTCCAGTCTGAGCTGGAAACCACAAATGAGTCTGGCATAGAACAACATCTTAAGACGCGCCCCAGTTATGAATCAGAGTTCTATAAAGTGAAAGGTTTGCTATTGTTCGTCTGTAAAACAACACCTCCGTCTCCAGCATCCACCTCATCCGCCTTGACTTCTAATCTGAACGTGCAAAACCCTACATCATACCATGTGCGTCTACCTGATATAAAACTGTCTGTCTTCAGTTGAAATTTGGATTATTGGCTGAATTTCCACGACTTGTACATGCCATTGGTTCACTCTTCAGCCGAACTGTCGAATATACAAAAAAAATAACTACCTCCGTTCGTCCCTCTCGGGAGATGCTCTCAAACTAGTACAAACAATCCCCATAACGTAATAATATAATATAATATAATAATATAAATAACATAATCAAGCAATAACATTTAAATTTTTCTAAAAAAAAAACTTTACTTTTATGTACATGAATCATACGGTCGACATAATACAATTTGTGAGAATTCTGTTCATTCCTCAAATTTCCTTGTTTTGCGGTATAGCACCATCGTTAAGAAGTTTCAGTGTTCGCTGGCATTTTGGTACCTTCGACAAAATCGAATGAATGGTCAGAAATAGATGTTGATAACATAAATTACTCTGTATAAAAAAAAAGTACATAAATGTAATAGATTCTGAAAATATTTTGCGAATTTGCAGTAACAAAAATCTAAGCTGTCGATGAAACTAGCGGTTAAAGCATGATTGTCCCACCGTCTATAAAACCACAACTACCAAAAATAACAGTGCATTCATATTTACCTCTCATGCAACAGATCTGTTTTCTTCTCAGTTGTTGTCTACATCTGATTATTTTGAAACTCTGTTTTCAACCGAGTAATACCACTTTTGATGATTTTTCTTGGGCCCATCTCCAGTATGCGCCTCATTCCGTTAGGTAACTTCCATCCAAATGTACATCATTGATTAGATTTCCTTAAAGAAAATACAACATATATGTTTTAATATTTTTTATATCACGTTATATGGTTTATAGTCCCAGGTTAGTAATATCACGGATCCATGGGTCCGTGGTAGTATGAATAGGGCATTTATCAACATAAGTTCAAACTGAGTACTTATTTATCATTTTAATGGGTATTCACGAATCAAAATTGGGAAAATGTTGAAATCTATTATTCAAACAAATTAATAATACCTACCCGCAAGCTTTTGGTAGCTTCCCTCATCGATTTTTAAATTTATATATTATTATTGTTTTACCAGACAATTCACGAATTGTTGCCAGTAATAAAAATCAATGGAAACCGATTTCTTCCGGCAGAGAACATCTACATTAATAAAAATGGCACATAGCTTTACCAAAATAATAAGAAACTTTTCATTTTGTTTTCTACACAGGGGAAAAAGGAAACATTTCAAAAATTAAAGCACTCAACGCCAACAGTCCTCGGAGTGTTCTATTTTGGAATCCTAATGACGTAAAAGAACTAATGCTTACAATTTTTTAAAGTTGAGTTAAAAACTACTTATCAAGGACAGATTAAAATTTATCCAAAACAGCAGTTCTATAGTACGTTCACACTACCGCTTATATTACGTGATATAGAGTATCTTGATATCAGCAACTATACATCTAGTTTTCACTGGAAATAAGGTATGTGCTCATTTGATATCAAGATAAGCTGTAGTGTGAACGTACCATTAGAGTGTACCGCCGCCTTTAAGTACTTTTATACTTCAATTTTGAGTACGCCTTGAAATGTCACTTGTAGAGCGACAATTGTCACTCACATACGACAACGAGAATAATGCGAGAGTTCATCGAAGTTCACTCGTGGTGACTTTTCTCACTTTATTTCGTGACTCGAGTCGTCTCACCTAAAAGGCCACGCAGAATAACCTGAATTGTCTCCATTTGCGTGTATTGGCATTCGAAAAGACGAAATTAAAGAAAAATATTTCCTTATGTTCTTCACCTAGGATCGAATTTATTGGTGAATAGGTTAAAGAAATTAAATGTTAGCTTCGACTAGCGTATTGCTGCTTTTGACACGCACAGGCATAACTTTTAATCCGAAATGAAATCCGGATCGCAGTGCTATAATCTGAAGGTTTGTTGAAATATGTAAAAAATATGTAAGACAGAATAATTAGATCTGTTTATTACCGTGTCCATTGGTTTCCATTGCAGGGAAACGTTGAATTCACGGAAAATAACCGAAGTTTTAAGGTCGTCCGTTAAATTTACATACGCAAAAACTAGAACCATCATCACTTTCGTAGTTTCTGAATTCGAATGCAGGGGTCTCCGTATTACATTTAGTTTTGCTTTTGAAGCCGAATTATTGATTTGCCGACTAACAGTTGCATTGTCAGTCACCTTTGCCAAATTGTCTCAAGCAAACAGAAACTCCCGAACGGCCGACGCCCGCCCAGCCTGTTGACTCACCTCGCCATTGTCTCGCAAGAAACCACCAGCTGGCACAACCTAACGTACCTACCTGCATATCTTGAAATTCATCTCATTTGCATAAATATGAAAAATGTTTTTGTGTGCTTGAGTCATATGATTTGTCTCGCGAGGAAGCAATTCGCACAGCCCTATGTTTGTTTCATTCTCAAGTGGATACGCTGGCTTATGCCTACTATGTTATGCTCATGCCATGTTGACTTGGTCCCTATCCGTAAAGGATCACTCATTGCACAGTGCGTCTCGACAAGGGCCGTGGGGGGGTGCAAAGCGGGATTGAACAACAACAAAAACACAGAAAAGAATGTGGATTGTTGCCAAATTAGTCACACACTCACCGAGAGGAACGAATTTGCCTCGGGACACTTTTTAAAAGTGCTCTCGAGTATTGCTTTGGGCGGAGGGCTGGGACAGGAACAGGAATTGCAGTAAAAGAGAAATGAAAAGTATATTTCGCTGTTTCGTCGTATAATGCGTCAAATTAACGTTAATATTTTTTGTTATTGAGCAGTCGTGCCACGGAGGCACTGTTCAGAATATTGTCATGTAGCGTTTTGTTGCAGCGATTGCTGGCTAGATTCGAGCGCACTGATAAGCAATTTCAAAACGTCATCGTTGGGGAATAATTTAATTAATGCAATGATGTTATTTTTCTTCTTTAATATATTTGCATACAAAACTAACATGCACATGAAAGTGTACTGAATGTCGATGGTGCTCGTGCGTTCAATTAGCACTTAATTTTCAATTATGACTCAGACGTGATACACAGCTGTTTGAGTGCGGTGGAGTTGGAACTTTGACGATGTCGATAAGAATGTGATTTATGGCTGTCCGATGAGCATGACACGAAGGATGGAATCATGCTAGTTAAAATTGAGTCCTTTTGATCATCAATCATACCGGACAGCTACATTTACCCTCATTGCTTTGCCTAATGAATCATTGCATGCGAAAAAGTCTACCAGCGCACGGTGGTCCCCTCAGTCATGTGGGGATAAGATATATTTTCCGTAAAATTAAGCATGAAACTTTAAAAAACTACAAGGTACAGCTCCACTGGGTTGTTCTGAATGATGACGTAGGACTATGCAACTCAAATGTAAGGCGTACGCTTCAGATTGCACACTGCAATATTCTTTGAACTAACCATTTTGAGCCTACATTTTTCCAAGCGTTATTATAGACTGTTCCAGTAAGTACAAGGCACACTTTCAAAATAACAAAAAGTCATGTGAATCCTAGAGGGTTTGAGCTGTTGAGTGGAATATATGTAACTACAAATTAGAAGAAAAATTAGTGTTTTCCATTTTATTCCTACCACCTTTGCTTATCTTGACAGATACGCGTATTTCGTTCATAATGCGCAGATTTCTTCAGTGTCTCGTACTAGGTCGAGTTATTGGTGCGAGGCACTGAAAAAATCTGCACATGCAAGTAAAACTATTTTTAAATTTCGCTGCGGATTGAGTTAGCTAGGCCTTCCGCAACAGCGAATTGGTGTAAAAATAGGTGTGATGATCAACACAACTACTACTAGACGTTTTAATGTAACACAAAAACAGAAATCTGCGATCCTTCGAAGAAGGCAAAATACATTGCGCTGAAACGTCGGAAAAAAGAAAAATATATCTGTTTCCCCTACATAAAAGACTGAAAGCCAAAAGAAACAATCTCAACAGTTCCTTTTTTACCAAAATGCGAGTTGCTCCGGCGATGTCTTTCGTTAAACGCCTGCCAGAGGATTTTGTGTGCAGTCTCTTTTTGTCCGCTTTATCCACCGCAGAACGCCAGTTTGCACCATGTACATGATTTCTCGAATCCCAACAGCTTTTTGAGTCTTCCTGAGCCTCCGCTTGACGATGGCCCAATACTGTTCGATTGGGCGGAGCTCTGGCGTGCTGGGAGGATCTCTTGTCCTTGGGCACAACTTGAACGTTGTTGGCAGCATACCACTCCATGGCCTTTCTTTTCCCGCAATGGCAAGATGCCCAAAGTCCGGCAGAAAATAGAACTGGAACAATTGTGTTGCTTCAGGAATGGCATTTAGACGTTTTGTAGGCACTCGCTCTGATAAATATCCTGGTTGACGGCTTCGGTCGCAATGTAAACGTTGCTATTCAAGCCACGGGTACAGATGGCTTGCCACGCAGATATTTCTTCTGAAACTTTGACAGTTTCTTCACAAACTTTGACAGCCGTATAAAACTCTCCTGTCCAGGAAGCTGTGTAAAGTCCACCTTGACGTAAGTCCACCTCATCAATAGTCCATTGGATGTAAGTGGATATGTAAGTGCAAAGTGGACGAAAACAAAGGAAACATGCGCCATAAGGCTGCGCCAGTGGCGCAAGGTTTCTGTGTCAAAGTACGAAACGACTACGACTTAGTGGTGGCACCCGTCATGGGCAAATGCGCTCTCAGGACGATGTTGGCGTCAATGCAAGGGGAGATGTTGGCCAAACATGTCGACCTGCGAGATCAGCGTAGCTCCTGGGCACCTTCAGGAGGAGATCGACATGCGGCAGCCTCCTGGCTATGGAAGCCGAGAATCAGGACAAGGTTTGCAGACTGAAGCGCGGCCTATGGCCTCAAACGGGCGGCCCGCGTTTGGAATAAGGATCGAAGAGGTTTTCAAGACCATGAGGTTCCATCCGGCGAAGAGCCGATCCGTATCTCTACATAAGGGAGACAGCAGTTACGTACTGTTTTCATTTTGATTTACGTTGACGGCATTATCGTTATCTGTGCGATGGAGATCGAGTTCGCAGAGATCGTCGGTGTCCTGAACGGTAACTTTAGATCCTGTGATGGGAGACCTAAAGTTCCTCTTTGGAATCAAGTCCGTCTGGAGACCGGACAGTATCCGGCTCAATTATTTGAGTCGCCTTCTGGATAAGTTTGGAATGGTGAAGCGAAGCCGTCGATAATGACTATGGACCACTGTTTCTCAACAAAAGGAGAAGAGGAGCAAAGTCTAGAATCCGTGGAACAGTACCAGAGCCTTTTGGAGCTTTGTTTGTACGTCCCCGTAATGCTAATGACATTTCAATAGCAACCTCTACCTTCGGAAGACGCGTGCAGGCGCCACCGCAGCCGATTGGAATGAAGCCAAGCGGGTGTTACTTCATCAAATCAACGATCGCCTTGGAGCTCTGCCTGGGATGCACCGATCAACCGTTCGAGTGTTTTGTGTATGCGGATTGGGCAGGCGATGAGTCGGACCGCAAGTCAAACTCAGGGTATCCTGGCCCCAAGTTTAGTGGCGGAGTCATCGGATGGGGCTGCCGCAAGCAAACATGTGTCGCTTTATCATGCACCGAGGTCAAATATGTCGCTGGCAGAGTGTTTGCAGGAGTTTCAATGGGTCGGTTGATGGAAGGCGTACGGAAGCAGCTTGAGTTATCCGGGAGTCGTCAGGAAAGACAATCAAATAGCATCGTCATCACGAAGGCAGACCAAAACGGGAAGAAATCTAAGCACATTGATACAAATTATTGTTTTGTGAAAGATCAAGTTCGTGAAAGGTGTGGTGTTGTTGCAGTACTGCCTCTGAGCAGATTGAAGCAGATGTACTATTAAACCAGCAATAAAGTTGAAGACGGTACGAGTGATTGAGATTAAAGCTGAACAGTCTTCTTTGACATTTAAAGCAAAACTGAGCAGGCACGCAGAAAACTACAGATAAAAGAAACACTGAATTTTCTGCGTTATCTAATGCACATAAAGAATGCTAGATTTGGCAGAAAATAATGGGAATCTTTCGTATAAATTTAAGCCAGATAACGCCTGAATCTAGCCTGTTGTATGAAGATTGCAAACAATATCGTGTTTACGCTCCGTTGGCTTGTAATTATACGAGGGAAATTTTACGCGTTTGTTAAAATTAGTTTTTTTCTGTGTGAAAGCAGGATTGACACATTATTTTTTCGTTTCATCTCTAATTTTTGCCAAAACATTGTTTTTGATCTATGTGAATCAATGGATGAATAGAGTGTTTATTTTGATTACTAAAGTTCCAGGATAGGTGAAAAAATTTTAAACGGAATTAACAATCATTGATTGTTATGATGCATGTATAAATTTGTTGAATTAAACATTTAGTTATGATGTATACATTATTGATCCACTCCTCCTTTCCTCCTTTGTCGTCCATGATGTCCGTGCTCAGGCGATTCCCTGGACTTATTCGGTTGTATTGCGAGAAAACTCGCTCCACTTTTGTCAAAGTATGCGGAATTCGTAAAAGGTTCGCAATTAACTGTATCGCTAGTAAGCTGGTTTCTCATCTGCTTGAATAAAATATGAGAGTTTTCTTCAAAAGATTCAAAGTCTTCTGATTCTTCCACCTCGTTGGCATGCTTGCAGAGGCTGCCGTCCTCGGCTCACATAAGTCATTTTCAATGACGCTCCCTCACGGCTTTCAAAAGTTCGGATATTGTTCAATAATAGAGTTGAACTCCTTCAAAGGCGTAGCTCCTTAGGAATTAACGCTCGATACTGTAGTCAGAACTGGATCGTTCAGATCAAAGCGCTCAATGATCCTGTTTAATTAAATCGGTATAGAAGCTGCAAAGTAGATCTAGTAAGAAACCTGCTTCCTGGTATTATAAGGAAGTTTCGGATCTAAGCGTTTCTCCTGCAACTACCCCGATATATATTTCCGACGTCTTACGATGATGTTTCTCGGAATCTTCAACTCCGGAATCAAATTGGAGGTGTTTAGGTAAATCATCCTCACAAAAAGCCGTAAGGAGCACCTTCAATGAAACGTCTTTGATTGGACATGTGCA
>JASCZW010014296.1:0-23285 GCA_034211315.2 Aedes japonicus
TTAATAATAATAGCGATGCAATCCGGAAACATATTCCCGACAGTAAAAACATACACACTTAGAAGATTTTACAGTATTCGGTAATTTTTTACCGAACTTTCAACAGCTGAACGTTCGGTAATCCGATTTACCGGATGTCGGTGAAATTTTACAGTATTCCGGTACAAAAATTACCGGAACTTGTCAAATTTTACCGAAGTTCGTTAAATCGGATTACCGAACTGTTCAGCTGTTGAAAGTTTGGTAAAAAGTTACCGAATACTGTAAAATTTTCTGAGTGTGTACGAACACCCGGAAAAACCTGTAAACAATTAGAGGAATGAAACGTTAGATTAATTTCCATGGAAAACCTCGATGAGATCCTGCATCTCCAGCTGCTGGTTTACCTGCTCCATCACCGTTGATTTCGGGTTTCGGCCACGAGATGAAAACTTTTTAATAAAATTTTTCCAAATCACCTTCTGCAACACAACCAATCACTGGAACCACGAGACTTCACAGAAAATGGCCAACAGTTTGACATATAATGTTACTTTACCGGGTTTCGGTAATTCAGAGTTCGTCTTACGTTTTGTTCGGTAATGTGCTTACCGTATTCAGTGATTGTTTGTTTTTACCGTATAAATTGTATTTTTTTCTACCGAATACTGTAAATAAAATACAACATAACAGATCGTTCGGTAAAGTGTTACAAAATTACGGTAAATTTATAAATGTTTACCGATAAATCGGTAATATGTTATGTTTACCGAAATATTTCGTCAATTTTTTTACCGAACAGAAAAATCGAATTCAAGTGTGTAACGTCTAATGCATTATTGAGGTTATATTAATTTTGAAAAGGGCCCACTAAGATCAAACTAATGCATTTTTTTTGTTATGCCATATGGCATTGCTGAAGAATCATTATTGAATTGATAATGCATCAATATATTATTAAAGCTTATCGGCTAATCTAACACTTCATTACTTGACAGCTGTTGAGGTGAATCACTCATGCTTATACAGCCTCACGTATTAAAAAGTGCATTGTAGCATTTTTGTAAGATTTTCAACGAATTGACGCATTTTAGTGCGCAATTATTGCATATTTGATTTATTTGTACACTTTCTAGCGCATTTATTGCGCTGATGTACTTTTCAGCGCATTTTTCTTCAAATTCCTATACATTTTCGAGTCAGCTATATCTAGTGATTCGACCCTCGGAATAAATACAACCCCGCATTAATGGTGTCGAATGCTTGTGGTTAGTTGGGATTCTACTATAGTTTGACATGTGAAATCATTGAAATTGTTTCGATTAGTTCTTTGAAAATGTAGTGATGAAATTCAGCACTGCTTGAGGTCATTTTTGGATTCTACTGACGTTCATCTTAAATAATTAGATAAAATACGATTTCACAATCAAGATACCACCATAGACTAACTCTAAGACCAGTAGGTCCCATACAAAAACGATTTTTTTTCTTGGCTCAGTCAGTACTAGAACATCGTCCCAAGCTCGGTCCCAAGCTCAATAATGCACCCCTTATAATGAACTCACATGAACACACTCTCAAATACTCTGTCAAAATAACACAGCAAATCAAAACAAAGGCGCAAATATGTATAACAAGGTGCTGGCTTCAAGGTGTAATTCGGACCAAGGGGTTCTACAACAGTGAACCAATTTCAAATCGCTAGTTACATATTGATTGTTGATACCACCATCTTATTATTTCTAGGATAGATTTGACTGGAGTAAACTGTCAACTAGTAACTGAACTATTTTTGAGTGGAATTATTATGGAATATGGAATTAATATGGAAAAAAAACATAGGAGGTGGTTGTCCAAATGTCTTCTCAGCACTACTAAGGGCGCCCCCAGGGTGAACGTTTGTCAAATCACCTGACCGACCTCCCTACATTTGAACAGTGAAAACATAGCTAACATACCATTAAGCTCATCACGTCTGGATGTGCTAAGGTACCTTCTGGACATGTAGTAGTGCTTTTTTGGCAAAAACATTGCAAACAGCTGACACTTTTGGCAGTTCAAATTTTCTGTCAAATAACACAGCGAATCAAAACAAAACCAAAGCTTCTAGTACCAAAAAGCACAACAATGTATTGCAAGGTATTCTTCGACCAAGGGTTCTACAACAGTGAATAAATTTGAAATCGCTAGTATCATATTGATTATTGAAAACTCTATATGGTCTTAACAAAATTTCACTACTACGAACAATCAATATGCAACTAGCGATTTGAAATTGTTTCACTGTTGTAGAACCTCTAGTTCCGAAGTACACCTTGCAGTCTGCACCTTGCTATAATATTTGCGCCTTTGTTTTGATTTGCTGTGTTATTTTGACAGAATATTTGAAGGTGTGTTCGTGTGGGTTCATTATTAGGGGCGCATTATTAAGCTTGGGACCGATGTGCTAGTACTGACTGAGCCAAGAAAAATATCGTATTTGTTCATGACCTACTGGTCTTAGAGTTAGTCTATGCTACTACTTTTCTTGATTTGACTAGAATGTTATATAGGACCGATTGTTAGCTAGCGTTCAGGTAAGCCGTGTTACGACTTCTCGAATTGTTTCTGCTCAAAGCAGCATTTCCGTACAGCTCTTGGAGCTCTCGTGCTCTTCAACTTCCGTTTTTTCGAATGGAAGAAGAAAATCAACACTTCCCGCCAACGACGATTGTTTGGCACAAAATTTAACATTTTCACACAACCAGTATATAATGCAAAAAAAAAATCAATGATGTGTCAAACAGTTTGTTTACCATATGTCCAACCTTAGGTTCAAGACGTTTTGGATGAGTCAAAACTGGCCAGCTCTTATTAATCTTTTTATCTAGGTATCCAACCTATCTAGGTATGACAGCCGACGCAAAGAAAGATAATCTTCTTCCCAGAAAAAATCATTAACTAGTGTGCAGGCGATTTCGTTCAGGTTAAGCAACTTGGCAACTTGAACTTGACCATAAACTCCAGGGCGACAATCATTAAGGATTTCAGTATCATTATGATGAATATATGATTGGGATAAACTATTCAACCTGTTTTTTTTAACATTCAAACTTTCATATGTGCGCATCAGATGCGAAGCAAGTGTGAAAGAGTTGATTTGTTGTATCATGTATGTCTTGCTTTAGCATTAATCGATTTGTTTTGATGGGCCATATTTCGACAAATATTTTTCATTAACGCCTAACTGACAAACGTATACAATGGTTTTTCCGAAAAAAAATCGAGTTAACACAAAATGTACCCAAGTATGCTTCCAATTATATCGAATTGAACCCTTGTTCTGATTCATGTTGTCAAAGTTGACAAATTCAAGGAAGAAGTAATTGTTTACGTGTGTCAGTCAGGCCCCTAATGAAAAATCTTGGTCGATTTCAGTTATCAGATGTCAAAAATTGTAAAAAATCATGTAAACTATGATGCATCTGTATGTGGTTGACAGCAACGCAGAGCCTTTTATAAACTGAATTTTCCTCATTTTGCGGTTAATACTAATGAGCGTGTATATTTGTGTAGACTTGACATAGGCCGCTAAAGCGGAAGTTATGTTTTTGGATTGCCCTGTTCGCATGACGAATGTTTGTTTTCACTATTTTTACCTCTCCTTTTAGATTGTAGTGGTGAAATGTTTTGCTAATTCGGCGTTCATGAGAAGGAAGGCTTGACTAATGCGTTTTCGCTCAAGTGGTGTAGAACTTGTAGCGGAGCCATCAAACAGAAGACTTCGACAGTTCAATACATATTACTTTTTTTGTAAACAAAGATTCACTTGACAGCTACACCCGGTTTTGTTTCGGTGAATGATTGTGCTGTTTTGGTGTAGCTACACCGCAAAAACAAAAATTACATTGTTAAAACCAAGATCAAAATAACACGACGAAGTTGTACTATATGAGACCGACGTCGGTATATTGTTTTCCCATTCAAGCAGACATGTGCTAGCCCCTGCTCCCTATCATTCTATCCGTGTCTTTCGCTTCCAGCTGGCGTTGACAACCGTATTTATGCATATTGTATCAACAGATGTGATGAGTGAGTCTTACCCTTTCGCATTACCTACATTGCCGGCCAAAATCAAAGCCCATTTGTCCTTGTCCGACTTACAAACAAAATTGTAAATTCAAAACAAAACATATTCTGCAAGGCCAGAGTACGGTTTGTAAGTAATCTGTGGAAGAAAGATAAAAAAAATTGTATGTGCATACACATAATTACCAATAGAAATAATCAAGGAGTATTAAGTGAGCGTAAATTCAACGACTTCATAAACTACCTCAAAATGGATGATCAAGGATGCCCGCGTTGCAAAACCACCAAATATCGTAATCCATCACTGAAATTGATGGTAAATGTCTGCGGCCATACGCTGTGCGAAAGTTGTGTGGAACTACTTTTTCTGAAAGGATCCGGTTCATGTCCGGAATGTAATGTTGCCCTGCGACGAAGTAATTTTCGAGTGCAACTATTTGAAGACTCCAACGTCGACAAAGAAGTGCAGATCCGGAAGCGAATTCTAAAGGACTTCAATAAGAAAGAGGACGATTTTAATTCGTTGAATGAGTACAATGATTACCTTGAATTGATTGAGGAATTGGTGTTCAATTTGTGTAACAACATCGATATTATTAACACAAACAAGCGTATCGAACAGTACAAAAAGGAAAATCGGGATACGATTTTGAAGAACAAATCAAAGCTCAGTAAAGATGAATTTGAATTGGAACAGTTGATCGAAAGCGAAAAAGAGCAATCTGATCAACGCAAAAAAGAACTGGCACTGATAGAAGCTGAAAATCGTAAACAAAAGGCAAAAAATAAGGAAGACCTGATTGATTCACTGATGGAAAGCTACGAAGATGCCAGCACAATCGTGGATAAGTTTGCCCAGCGAGCCGAACAGCAGCAGATTCCATTACCGAAACCAATGGCTCCCCCTGCGCCTAAGACGACTCATTTCTCGACCGGTATCAAGTTCCAGTCGCAACATGGATTCCTGCCAGTGCCTAAAATAGAGGAAGGCCCTACATATGTGTACGAGCCACAGATATACCCAAAACAAGGCCCAATACAACCAACCATGAGTGACATCGATACCAAGGGTTACACCAAATACATAAGGTAAACAGTCGCTTTATTTCATTTTAATCTTTTTGTAATTATCTTCATCTACCAATGTTTTAGGGCTGAAACGCAAGCGGAGAGGGCAGGTGGTTTCCGGACTAACTCTTCATGCCTACGAGCGATTCAGGACGCACTTGTTGGATTGTATCACGGCTGCTAGAAGATGTGTTATAATTGTAATTACTATTTTTTTTTTAATTATAGAGTAACTGTAAAATTGCACTCTGGTGTAGCTTTGAATGCCTTGAAAAAATTGTCAAATCCACGCAGACGGAAAGTATCCATTGTGAAAGACTTATTGGCGACCCGGAAAACCTCATTTGAACAACTATTCTTTAAGTTCTCGAATACAGTTTTTTTTTGCTTCCTCTCGACAAGAAACAGCCACCTCATTAAATTGGAACGCATTCAATCTCGTTGTTTATGTATTGACTGTATGCATTCAATGCATAATATGAGCCTGGAGTTTCTGCAAGGACTGAAACCCTTAAGAACCGCTTCTGGGAGCTTTCATCTAGAATACTGATCAAGTGTGGAATCAGTAACAACCTTGTGATAGAAAACTTCAAAGAAATGCTCGAATTGAGTACCCAGTCTAGATTCCGGCGAATCTATATTAACTATAAGTCATCCGATATTAGTCTTCCATGCTATAATTTTTCTCGTGTACGCTTCCTTTATCACAGTTCCTGCATTCATTTTGATCTCTCTATGAAACAGGCTCTTCAAGGAATATTTTTATAAAAAAGTACCAACATGTCAATTGCAATAGAAGAATTTTCGTTAAGGAAAATTTCTCGACTCCCTGGGTATAGCGTATGATTGTACTTGCCACACAATCATACTAATGCAAAAATGGTACCTGGCATTGAAAGCTCTCAATTAATAATTGTGGAAGTGCATTTAGAACACTAAGTTGAGAGCAAGCAATAAGCTAATTGTGAAAGCAATAAGCTTGAAATGCTAAAGAAGAAGAAGGGTGGAAAGGCTCAAAATGGCTTTTCACATCTACAGAGTGGTCGACGAGCAGATGAAGAAGCATTTTCTCTTGCACTACAAGGGATCCGATACCTACGACGTCATCTGTGACAAGGTTGCCCCGGATTCCCCCAGTGAGAAGACGTACCAGGAAATTGTTACGACGTTGGAAGATTTTTTCAGCCCGCAGCCACTGGAAATCAGCGAGAATTTTCGCTTCAAGTGTCGTTGGCAGGGCGACAAAGAAGCTGCTTCGGCCGATGAAACGGTCGACGAATATTTGGTGGTCCTACGGAGGATTGCTGTTACGTGCAACTTCGGTGCGTACTTGGAGACGGCGTTGCGAAACCAGCTGGTGTTCGGAATCAAACGGAACGATATCCGAAGCCGGCTGCTGGAGAAGCGGCAGCTTACCCTGAAAGATGCTCGCGATATCGCCCTGAGCATGAAACTTTCTCGCAAGGGAGGAGCAGAGATTGAAGGCGGCTTATCCAGACAGGAGGTACATGCAGTGCACACATCAGCATGTAAAAAAGACAAACAAAATATTAATAAAAGGGGGTTAATGCAAACAAGCGCGGGTAAAAATGCGACCAATGGATGTTGCTATCGCTGTGAAGACAAATAACACTCCGCAAATGCATGCAAACATAAACAAACAATGTGCTCGCAAATTGCAAATTAACAGGACATCTAGCGAAGGTTTGCGAAAAAGTCCGGTGCCGCGAAAACCGATTTGCGATCAACGAACAAATCACATGTGGTTCAGACAAATTACGTGGACTAATTCGGAGAACGTGACAGCACCGGAAGTGCGGAAGTGCGTGAAGTTTGTACGGTCGAATCGTATTTGCGTTGCAAAACGTTTTTGCTGGATGTTTCCATGAACAATAAGTGCGTTCGATTCGAGATTGATACTGGATCGTCCGTTAGTATCATCAGTTCGGAGGACAAAAACAGATTATTTCCGCGTGCACGGTTACGTGAGTGCGATACGGACTTGGTGAGCTACTGCAACACGAGCATCGTGGTGCTTGGTATTATCGACGCGAGTGTTGAATTTGGCGGAAAGACAATGGAATTACCCTTGTACGTGTGAATTCCGGGAAGCATCCATCACTAGGCCGTGAGTGGTTGAAGGACATGTCGGTGGGCTGGAATTGTGTGTTGCAGGGCACGGGTAGGGTGAATACGCTTACTGCTGCTACTTCCCCGGGTTGTGATACTGCTCTGAAAGTGCTGCTGGAGAGGTACCTGAAGGTATTCGACGCCTCGATCGGAAGGATTTCCAACGTTCAAGCAAACCTACCACTGGAGAAGAACGTGCGGCCGGTGTTTCTCAAGGCACGGAAGATGCCATTCAATATGCTGAAAACGGTAGAGGATGAGTTGGAGAAGCTAGTTGCAGAGGGTGTGCTCACGAAGGTTAATTCCAGTAACTGGGCAACACCGATTGTGCCTGTGAAGAAGTCGCAGAACCGGGTGAGGATTTGTGGAGACTACAAGCAGACCGTGAATCTGAACCTTGTAGTGGACAAGCATCCACTTCCTACTGTGGACGAGCTGTTTGCTTCACTTGCTGGAGGGAAAAAGTTCAGCAAGATTGAGCTCGTCCAAGCGTACCTGCAACTGGAAGTCGCTCCGGAGGATCGTGAAATCATTACGCTGTCTACACACCGTGGTCTATATCGTCCGAATCGGCTTATGTACGGTGTTGCATCGGCTCCAGCGATATGGCAGTGACAGATGGAAGCCATACTGCAAGGAATAGAAGGAGTGAGCGTTTTCTTAGACGACATAAAGATCACGGGTGAGAACGACGAAGTTCACTTGCGTTGACTGGAGGAAGTACTTCGGTGAACAAGGACAAGTGCGAGTTTTTCGCGGACTAGATTGAGTACTGTGGATATTACATCAATAAGGACGGTATTCATAAGGTCCGGAAGAAGGTGCGAGCGATCCAGGAAATGCCAAGACCAAAGAACAAGGATGAGGTGCGGTCATTCGTCAGTTTCGTAAATTACTACGGGTGGTTCTTTGAGAACTTGAGTATGATTTTGTATCCTCTGAACAACCTACTCAAGAACAAAGTTCCATTTAGATGGAGCATGCAATGCGAAGATTCTTTCAAGAAGGTGAAAGAACAGATCCAATCCGACAACTGCCTTGTCCACTACTCACCAGAATTGCTCCTGCTGCTTGCTACGGACGCTTCACCCTACGGTGCAGGGGCTGTGTTGAGCCACGTGTATCCTGACGGATCGGAGCGTCCGATATTGTTCGCGTCCCAAACTCTTAACCGCGTGCAGCAAAATTATGTGCAGGTAGACAAAGAGGCGTACGCCATCATATTTATTGTGACGTAATTCTTCCAATATTTTCGGAAGTTTACCATGCTTACCGACAATCAAGCTATCTCGAAAAATTTTGGAAACAAAGGGGTTGCCGGTCATGTCTGCGTTAAGGATGCAACACTACGCTACCTACTTACAAAGTTTCGATTACGAAATCCAATTCCATCAGTCTACTGATCACGCCAATGCGGATGCCATGTCAAGGATTCCGTCGATGGCAACCTATCCCGAGAACGAAATTGAAGAATCCGATGCAGTAGAGTTAAGTCAAATCGACACATTACCCTTGACTGCTGATGAGTTAGGTCAAGTTACTGCGGGAGATCAAACGGTACAAAAGCTGGTTCAAGGAATCAAGCATGGACAGTTGGTGGAAGCGAAGGATCGCTTCGGAGTAGACCAGCATAAGTTCTCAACATGTACAAAGTCGCTGGCAAGAGGATACTGCTGGTAGCCTGGTTTGGACCAGGACATTGAGGAAATGGTGGCGAATTGCGCTGACTCTCAGTCGATATGCTCTGAGCCTGCGAAGATGAACTTCCATTGCTGGGAAACTCCAAGTGCACCGTTTCAAAGGGTCCATGTTGATTTTGCGCTCCCATTCATGGATACCTACTTTTTCATCTACGTGGATGCATTCAGTAAGTGCCCGGAGGTGCAGATATGCAAATCGATAACGGCTGAATGTACTGTCAATATGTGTCGCGAGATCTTCAGTAAGTTTGGCATTCCGTCAGTCCTGGTAAGCGACCACGGAGTCCAATTTACATCAGAGGTTTTCCAGCGATTCTTGAAGATGAACGGCGTTGTTCACAAGATGGGTGCGCCGTACCATCCGGCAACGAATGGCCAAGCTGAGCGGTACGTTCAAACCATCAAGCAGAAGTTGAAGGCGTTGAAGTGCTCCAAACTCAGCTGCACGTGGAATTGTGCAACATCTTACTTACCTACCGCAAAATGATTCATCCATCAACGGAGACGTCACCATCAATGTTCGTCTTCGGTCGACAGATTCGATCGAGACTCGACCTGCTTCTGCCGGAGAATGAAACTTCAAGCAAGGTGGATATTACAGTGTGTCAGTTCCTGGACGGTGATCGAGTACGTTGTCGTGATTCCGCTGATCATGCTAGATCCTGTCGAAAGATAAGTGGAAATTTGGAAGGATCTTGGAAAGCTGCGGTATGCTGTATGTCTCGACGATGGACGAATCTGGGAGCGTCACATTGACCATGTAGTCGGTGTGGGCGCTGAACTACGGGGAGATTTAGTGAACACTCCTGGAGAAGAGAAGTTCATTGAACGGTGCGAACCAACCACTTCTTTTGCTGTTGCTGTTACGAATCCGGCGGAGGAAACTTCTGGTGTGGCACAACGTTGACGTCTACTCCTGGTCCGGAGTGCTCTTCTAATACCGATGCAAACCGAGTTGGTGTGTCGGAGTCAGTATTACCTCTACGACGATCTACTCGGGTAACTAAAGCTCCCCAGAGATTAAATCTGTAACTTTCCTTAAATAATTTACGGTAGCGATGGGGAGAAGTGTAATATCGTTAATTAACCTTGTCTATAAATACCATACCCAATCCATCAAAACATTGCTCACCATACCTTGTTTTGTTAAACACCCTTGCTCCCCGTTGTTACACTTTTTGTCATCGCCATGAGTAAGACGCCTGCTGCGTGAACAATTAAAAGGAATTAGTAAATGAAAAGTTGTTTAATAACTGTTGTGTATTATTTATACTCGGCCGTCACAACATCTAACAGAGGTGGGCGCACAAGAAGACGAGATATTTGATATTGGAATTTGATTTTTTTCCCATTAGTACGTCAGAGTTCTCTTTTAAGTTGACAAAACGATTGGACAAGTAATTCTCTTGGGCGGTGGTTACATTCCATTATTCCAAATGTCTCGTCGAGATTGTAGGGTAAATATAAGAGCTTAGTATTAAAAATTGTATCCTCTCCATATATGCTCTGAGAAAATAAAAATAAACCGTCAGAACTTGGTCTTTGAAATAATTAAATATAGCTTCCATGTGTTCACCACATAAAATAATATTATGCATTATAATTGAACACACGCGCTTGGGCGAGAGAAAAATAAAACACGCAACCTCTAGTGACACGTGAACCAATCAGAAGAGCCAGAGCAGAAAACCGTGGGAATCACTTCTATTTGCCGCGCAAAACCCGCGAGCCAATCAGAAACGCGCATAACGCGTGGAAAGAAACTCGCGCGCGATGCGAGCAAATAAAAGCACGAGTAGTATCGCGGATCAGTCATTCATACAACGATCGCAGAGAAGAGCAGTCGACCACCCACTCGCTACGAGAAGCAACAACCGTCAACCCAAACGAAGTCAACGAAGAAGCGAAGAAACCGTACAACCTACAGCCAACCACCCACTCGCTGACGAGAAGCGACAACCGCCAACCGCAACGACTGAAGCCAACAAAGCAAGCGGAGAAACCCCACAGCCTACCGCCAGCCAGCCACCCACCGGCCGCAGTAGTGAGAGTTTTTAAGAGTTGTCTCTCACTATAGTGCCGTTCTACTTGGTTAGCAACCGCATCAACAATCAACGCACGGCCGACTACTTTCCACGTGAGAGTTTCTCTCGCTGGAGTGAGAACGGACGTTTGGTTGTACTAACCGACAAGCTCGTCAAGATGGCGAGCAAGACCCCCGTTCACGACAGAGATCATGGTTCAAAAGTCTGGATGTAAGTCACGGTTTCATTCGTGTGATGTCAAGACTTATGTCCAACCACTACTCGCTAGACGCACATCTCTACAGAATTAACCTCGACGATAGCAATTTATGTAGGTGCGGAACTGATTATGATGACATCGCTCACGCAGTTTGGCATTGCCCGGATAATGATGCCTCCAGAGCACGACTTTTGGATACCCTAGTGGCCCGAGGTAGACAACCCTTCCGCGAAGTAAGGGATGTTTTGGGAATGCATGACATTCCCTACATGCAAGCGATTTACGAATTCCTTTGTTTGTGTGATCTAAGAGTGTAACGTCATCATCTCTCTCCTGTACACTCTTGTAAATTCTCTGCCATTGTGCCCCAGTTATATTATCCTTTTATTTCCTTGTACCTACCCAGCAAGCTACGGTCAACCATCTGCGGCTTCGTTCCTGAAAGGTACTACATGGACCGAGAATTTGGTAGATGTCGCAACCAAAATCGAAAAATAAACCATTTTTAATTACAATATTGAACATTGGCTTCGCAAAGTGTTACACACGCCTGAGCCTAACACATAAATGAACTGATTAAAAAACATGTCTCAAATTCCAGAGAATTTATTTTTTATTTTGAACCCACATGAATTGGCACAACATGAACAACAATTAACCGTGTTTCAATTTTCTGGTGGATTTTATAGATGAAATCTAATTTTTCACTGGGAATTGATAAACTTTTTTTGCATGAACTTGAACTGAACTAACTAAAATTAAAACAATAAATTTAAGCTTGGTTACTGCTAATTCTACAAATAAAAGAACGGTATTTGTTCTGACAATCTGGAATACTTTGAAGTTAACAATACTAATCGAAAAACTATTAGATATTTTGAAAGACCTAGGAGCAACTATGGGAGCCGTAGGCAAAATTATTGAACAATTTATTTTCTATGTTCCTAACTATGTCCTCTTGTATTCGTTAGATAGCATAATGTGAATAGTGAATATTTAATAAGGGCTCATAAGTATGTTTTTTGTGTTTATATATTTGACTGCAAAATTTTGATTTTTCTAACAATGAAACGTCTAAGAAATAACAAAAGTAAGCTTACGACTATTGTTTTTAAATTCACATTCTTCGAAAGTTATTGTCCTCAAAATGTAAGTTTTCCAATATCTTGGTGCAGTATAACAACGAACGTCTTATTAAGAATTATCTAATAAGTTTCGTTTGCAGATAAATTATTTATTGTATTGTATAGTAATTCACTTTAGCATATCAAGCTGAGTCCTGTGACACATACCGAAGTATTTTAAACCTGTGTAACCTAATTTCAAAAAAAGGACAATACACGTTGTATCACAATGCTTGTTGATGAATGCTTCTTGCGATTGCATCGTCTAAATCTCATTATACGTATATGCCATTACGCATGACAGAAATCAGTTTCCATGGCGCGGAATGCAATGAACACACTGAAGTAAGCGAATCTATTTGCATTAATTCCAAAAGTGATTCATTGAACGTAAATTGCGATGCAAAGCCATTTTTGAAGCAGGAGTAGAAAAGATTTCGATTTATTCAATCAAAAATGGACATTTCCATCAAGCCAGTTTTTTCATTCTCGCTTAACTATAAAGTGTTTGAGAAGTTGGTAACTTGCGGCAAGTACGATGGCATACATTCATGTTTGACCGTGGTGACCAATGCGGATAAGGTAAGAAGGAGAATTCCTGACTTCGGATTCGTAAATTGCATAAAAAACTGGTTACCTTTGAATGCTTTCAATGGAACTGTCTGTGGCCCGTTTGCCCAAATTTGCCATCTTGATTGGATCGAGTATTGCCGTCACTGATGGTTGGTTATTTTTTCAACTCACAGATATTGATCCACACTCCCCACAAACGGTATGGATTGCAAAACTCGAAACTTTCAATATCGGAAATCAAGAACGATATCGCGATGCTGAATATGAACTTTCCCATTCGAGCCATCATCGCCGGCAAGCTGAAGAGAGACGACGATCGAGACATTCTGGCGATTGGAAGTTCATCTCACTTTCTTGGTATGTTTTGATTGGCCAATTGGAAGAGCGCTTTTGATTACAATGGGTTTAACTCGACAGCTTACCATGTGGATGAAAATTATAATCTATTTCAACGTGATTTTCCCGAGGGTGTTCGATCGCTATTGATTGGTGCGTTTGGTAACTTTCCGGGTAATACGTTGATTGTGGGTGGTAATGGTAAGTACACAGTTATCAAGTTTTTCCCTTTTTTGTTTTGTTTTTATAGTAGACTCGATATCGGTACACGTGTTCCCAAATGGAAATATGTGAATGAAATACGTATGCAGACTTTTTGTAAGATTTGAACATATAGGGTAGAGCCAACAATCAATATGCAACTAGCGATTTGAAATTGGTTCACTGTTTGTTGTGTTCCGAAGTACACCTTGAAGCCAGCACCTTGCTATACATTTTGGCGCCTTTGTTTTGATTTGCTGTGTTATTTTGACAGAATATTTGAGAGTGAAAGTTCATTATTAGAGGCGCATTATTAAGCTTGGGACCGATGTGCTAGTACCAGGGGCCTGGCAACCCTATCCTTGTTACTAACGTTTGACAGTATGCAACATATCGCGGGCCTTATTTGAATAAGGCCCGTCTGACGGTTGTTTCTACGGGTATGAGCCCCAGTATTGTTTACAAACAATGAATCTTTTGACGTTTGGATGTTAAAGATGTTGGCTAAAGCAAAATGACTTCTCGCCAGCTCCCTGGCTAGTACTGACTGAGCCATGAAAAAAATCGTATTTGTTCGGGACCTACTGGTCTAGTTAGTCTATGGTAGAGCATTACATCAGTCCAATCACTAATCGCTGGCTCATCTCACAGTGGTCGGAAAAGTCTTTTTTCGAGGTGAAATTAATAACTCCTAAGGGTTACGTTTCCGATTCATGGTGTCTTGTACGAAGTTGTTTCTGAACATGTTTTCCATATTGTGGTAATAATTTTATAGTTCCAAACTTTTGAACGAAACACAATAGAAGGGTGAGGTCAAAAACAAATTTGTAGAAAATATAATTTCAAGCAACTTTGCTAGAGACACCATTTTTCTATCTCTTCATTCGACCATGATAGAGCTATTTTTCTGCTTTATATCAGGGTGTCTCAAAAAAACGAGTTTTTTTATTATCACTTTTTTAGGATTAAGTAATCTTCAAAGAAAATATAGAAAACTTTATAGCGCACATTTTTGCTGAAAAAAATTTTTTAATACTGCTTGTGATTCAAAAGTTACGAGTAATTTTAACTAAAAAATGCGTTTATTTCTTTTTGCCCTTATGATTGGCAAACTTCAATGCAATTTATAAAACCTATGTTTATTTTCATTTACGAGTTCCCCCAGGATATCTAATCATAACACGCTTCAGGCAATAAAACACGCTTCAGGCTGTTCATTCATGACTGAAGCGTCTGGCGCTTGTGCACTGCCTTAGTTCGGTGCTATTTTGCTGATGTACATTAGGGTTTCCCTAAAAAAAGTTTTTTTATTCTAACTTTTTAGTTTAAATTCATGAGAAAAAATCATCTTTGCGCGAAGTTTAGAGAAAAATATGATACAAGTTTTTGCTGAACATACTTTTATGTTCATAGTATATTTTATTGTTCAAAAGTTAGGGGTTATTTTAACGAAAAACATGTCCGATTTTAAGCAGTCCCCGCTCGTGTGCCCCAGGAGTACCCGGGCTCATTTATATAACATTATGGTCCTTGATACTCATTAAAACAAGAATTTGATGATTTTCTGGCCAATTCTCGCCTAAACAATCATAAGGGCAAAAAGAAAAAACGCATTTTTTTTAGTTAAAATTACTCGTAACTTTTGAATCACAAGCGAATTAAAAAACTTTTTTCAGCAAAAATGTGCGCTATAACGTTTTCTATATTTTCTTTGAAAATTACTTAATTTAAAATGAGAAACAAAAAAGTGATAATAAAAAAACTCGTTTTTTAGAGACACCCTGATATAAAGCAGAAAAATAGCTCTATCATGGTCGAATGACGAGATAGAAAAATGGTGTCTCTAGCAAAGTTGCTTGAAATTATATTTTCTACAAATTTGTTTTTGACCTCACCCTTCTATTGTGTTTCGTTCAAGAGTTAGCAACACCAACAAGTTTGGAACTATAAAATTATTACCACAAGATGGACAACTTGTTCAGAACCAACTTTGTACAAGCCACCATGAATTGGAAACGTAACCCTTAGGAGTTATTAATTTCGCCTCGAAAAAAAGGCTTTTCCGATCACTGTGCATCGTTCCAAAAAATGTGACTTGATCTGTGTTCCCATTCTTATCTTGTTTAACTTCAGATTTTGTACGATACCTTATTTCAAGAGCTACAATATGATCTTCCTGCATGAAATTCCTGAAAGTTTACCTCGTTGGTTTTGAAAAATAAAAGAAGCCTACCGCCGAATCCAATTGTGCGGCCTCCAGGCGCTTCAATGTGTTTCCCGCCAAATTGAATCATCGTGCCAAGTTTGCCAATATAAAGAGTATATAACAAAATCACTACAATTCGTTACTGCTTTAATAATTTTAGGCAGTGTACCAATTCTTGAAATAATTTTAATTTTACTTAAACTTGATAGATGGAAAATAGTCTATCAATCGATTAAAATCACAATGTAAATGATCAACAAACTTTCGGTAAGGTGTCTGTCAAAATTCCCCCCGAGTTCCCGTCTGTCAGAAATAGGTCAGATCGAGTAGCAGACTTAATCGATTATTTTTCATTTGTCAAGTTTAAGTGAAGATTAAAATTAATTCGCGAATTGGTACACAGCCCAAATATATAATTCGAAGGTAAAAAAAAATTGAAAATGACCTGTAAAAGTGATTGTTTTTTTGTTGGGATCCGTTTAAAAAACGCATCAAACTGCTCATTGTACTAATAGGCCAAGAACGGAGTGTACCCTATACAAAGCAAAAACCTGCTGGCGGTTGCTATGAGTTCGATTATCAGTCTGGTACCTGGACATGACTATTAAGTTGAGAGTCAAGAATAAGCTAATCGCATCACATAATATGTTTATAATGTTCCTTACATTCCATGTGCTGATGATTCAAAGATTACTGACTTTCTCCGTTAAAAAAAACTAAGTGTGTACAAGTTGTACAAAGAAAAAGAATCTATTTTTCATTGCGATGTAAATATAAGAGCATGTTAACTTTCATTAGGGAACGTCCATTAATTACGTCACGCAAAAATTGCCTTTTTCTACCCCCCCCCCCCTTGTCACGTTTTTTGTATGGACCTTCAATTTTTTTTGTATGGATCGTCACGTTTTCTCAAACCCCCCCTCCCCCCTACTGCGTGACGTAATTAATGGACCTTCCCTTACCTTCCACACGAAGCAGCAACTTGCATGAAATAGTTGTAATAAAGACGGGCTTTTGTATACAACATTATCCGCAATGAATGGAATGTCCCAACACTTAACACGATTTATAATGTTGAATTGTAAGTTTTGTGACGCTCCAATTATATCCATGACATTGAACAGAAATTTACACTACTGTTTCGAGCTGCTTATTTTATTGTGCTATCCGATTTTTTTTATGCACATAATTTGATAACCAGCGAATTTTTGAAAATAGTGGAAGTTCTGCGTACTAACAACGCCATAATTCTGGCCAGGATGCGATAAGCCAGCGAAACAAAAAAGTTTTTTTTTCAATAAATTCGAAGTGTACGAAAAAATTGGTTGGCATAACCACAGACAGACGTTTAAGCAAGAGCAAAATTAATCGATAACTTTGTGTAAATTTTCAAATCTCTAGCAAGCGCTAGCGTAAGCAACTGTTGCTTCACAAACGCTATGTGGTTCACTTGGTCGTGGTGCCCACTGATGTGGTGAAGTTGCGGCATCTGCTAGCATGTCAAAATATCACTTCGTCGTTCGCCACATGCCACCCGATATTGACACGATGTTTTGACGTGCAATTATATGCCAGATAGCGTCTACAAAACTGACATATTTGCTTTTTGCTAAATGCTTATGGACATTTGGCGATTCCTTTCAAATTGACGGTTGCGGAAATTTACACAAGTCGAGATTCAAGCTTGAATGGCTGTGGCATAACCTTAAATTCACATGATTTTCTTTCTAAAACGCTAACGCACAATAGGGTCAGGTATTAGAAGGTTAGAGGTTTGTTAGAAGCGATAGTGTACCAATAGTTGTGTATGGAGCCTCCATACACAATTACTGGTACTTAACCGTTGCAAAAGTTACACAACTATTGAAGTGTTTACCCTATTCTTGAAATAAAACATACATACCCTAACGGGTGGCCACCAAATAGCGGGGATGTAAAGAATGGCTCGGTCAAAAAACAACTAAGAAGTATAGTTCTATCTGATTTATTTTATATAATGGGATGTCCTTAGTCTTCAAACTTAAGTCGTATGGTCGTGGTCCTCACCGTACGGCGGTCCAGCTTAGTCCAGATGGTAGCACATGACCGCTGAACGGCTGTCACATAAATATCTTGAATGCTGCTTCGGCCTTCCAATTACCCTTGTATACAGTGGAGCTCCATATATTCCTTGTCAGGTATTTTCATCACTGTGACCATTTTTTTAGATCTACTACTCACTAGCAAAAAAAAAGACGAGCAATTTTTTTAGCAAAAAACTCCATGTTCAATCTCCTGTAACTTTGGCAATTATCAATGCTTTTGAATGAAAATTTGACAACATTATACAAAATATATAAACCTTATGTGATCAAATTTCATGTTGATAAAATTTATAGATTTTAAGTTATCATAACATATGTGACATTTTTGGACATAGCAATTTCAAAAATCCGTATTTCTGTGAAAAATTTAGTAAGCATATTAAAATTTTTTCCATAGCTTATAAAAGTACCGAAAATAATGTGGACAAAATTTGAACTACTTCCATAGAGTGGTTTGGACTACAGCTGGCGTCAAAGTTGACGTACCAACATGAGCATTTCCCTTTTTCACCCGATACTGACCTTGCTGAAATATCGGTGCAAAAAAAAGCCGAGGTGAATGTTATTAATAATACTGTATAACACTGTATACGTGGTTTTCACAAACCAATTCATACTGAATGCCATGTTTTCAAAGTTCATCGTGGGTTACACTAGTTATTTGGGATATTTCACACGTAACAAATCATGTGTATTAATAAGATGAATTCACCTCGGCTTTTTTTTTGCACCGATATTTCAGCAAGGTCAGTATCGGGTGAAAAAGGGAAATGCTCATGTAGGTACGTCAACTTTGACGCCAACTGTAGTCCAAACCACTTAATGAAAACAGTTCAAATTTTGTCCACATTATTTTCGATACTTTTATAAGCTATGGAGAAATTTTTAATATGCTATCTGAATTATTCACAGAAATACGGATTTTTGAAATTGCTATGTCCAAAAATGACTTTTTTCACATATTTTATGATAACTCCAAATTCATAAATTTTATCAACATGCAATTTTGGTCACATAAGGTCTATACATTGGTTATTATATTATCAAATTTTCATTCAAAAATATTGATAATTGACAAAGTTACAGGAGGTTGAACACGCGATTTTTGGAAGCAAAATTTTGCTCGGCTTTTTTTTTGCTACTGAGTGTATTGTGATATATACCCCTTTTTTTAGCTCTGTCCTTTGACATACCACTATTGTTAGGAGTGGTCGTCTACGTTTGACTTAAAGCATTATCCCATCATGGTATTAAATGATTAAACTTCGAATGAATTGCGCTACCGTACTGGGATTTGTTCTCCAAATATCAAAGGGTTCTATTAGCCCTTTGTCGAAGAACTGACTTCTTTCAATGAAAATTACCGGACATAACAAATGTTCCGAGTCATCTTTTTCCATGCCATATAAGCGACATGAATCATCTTGAAGTTTTTCAATCACCTTCAAGTGATTGCGGCTGCGGCAGTATATACGCTTAGATCTTTTTTTTAGGAAGATCAAGTATTTTCAAATTAACCGGGCATATTGAGTCGATCCATGAGCTTGTTAACAGAGGCTCTGACAACGATTGTCTACTAGTGTGCGGTGACTATAATCAACTTGGAGTGACCTGGATTTTTTTCTGATGGCCAGATTCAACCCGTGAAGTCTATATCTTCATCGAGGGCTAGCACGATCTTGATTGACGGTATGGATTTCTTCAACATGCATCAAAGAAATCTCGTGCACAACCACCTAGGACGCATTCTTGATTTGTTCTTTAGCCCAATGGATCTTCCTGTTGAAATCTCGAGTTCTGTTTCACCACTCTTACCAATTGACCTTCATCACCCGCCACTGGTTGTCTGTGTACCATCTTTAGTTGATGACGATGTACCATCGCATGGTATGAATGATAATGTTGTGACTATAACTAAGACTATAACAAAATTGACCTCGATGCTCTTTGGGATTTTCTTTCTGCCATTGACTGGGATGTTCTTTTTGCTGGACTAAATGCTGATGAAATGGCTGAAATGTTGTGCGCTGTACTAAATGATTCGATAGACACGAATGTTCCTTATCGTCGTCCCGCTGTTTCTCCTCCATGGAGCTCTGCTTTGCTACGAAAACTAAAACGATCACGAAATGCTTCACAGCGTAAACTCCGGCTATACCGTTCCCTGGCAAATAAGCGTAGTTTTCACTTGGCATGTAATAAGTACCGTAAACTTAACTCGTCACTCTACAAATCTTACGTTTTACGGGTACAAACTCACTGTTCGATCGCAAACAGCACACGACGTGCTTGCTGTGGTTGAATAGCACCAAACACGCGTCCCCCCCGGGAGCGTGTATTGTTTCCATCCATTGCGAGCGGCTAGCATGCAATGATAGCCTGATGCTATTATTGTAGCTAAAGTGGGCAGCGTGGAACAGCACTGTCGGCGCGCCGTATCTATTCACCATTGTAATGATGCGGTGCGCACGGCACTTATTATCCGTACTTCGTGTCCCCTATAAAAGGGACACATTGATGTTTATAGTTTAGTGATGTTCTAGTGGTGTTTTAGTTACGTTAGCATCTTGTACCCACCGAGCTGGCACGCTGCCTCTCGGTGGTAATAAATTATCATCGTCAAAGTAGTCTGTTTTTTCCTTCGTTCGTCGTCATCGTTTCCAAGTAAAAATCACAACGTAGGGCCTGGTCTCACCCTGGACGAAACATTGGTGCCGTGACCAGGATATCGGACACCCCTGAGGAACGATGTGACAACGTGTATGATCGGACTGTCGCCAGCACCACTCGCATTGGACCGTAGCGTCCGCCTGCCGGACCGTAGCGTCCACCGTTCGGACCAGAGCGTCCACCCATCCGGACCGTTGCGTCCACCCGTTCGGACCGTAGCGTCTACCCTGCCGGACCAGAGCGTCCACCCGTTAGGACCGTAGCGTCCACCCGCCGGATCGTAGCATCCACCAGCCGGACCGTAGCGTCCACCTGCCGGACGGTAGCGTCCCCCTGCCGGACCGTAGCGTCCATTTGCCGGATCGTAGCATCCACCAGCCGGATCGTAGCATCCACCCTTTTGGACCCGAGCGTCACCCATTTTGGACCCTAGCGTCGTCATTGGACCCAAGCGTCATTATTTGGACCCGAGCGTCATTCATTGCAAGCCTTGCAATTATCATCGACCGCAGCGTCGAAACCAGCACCAACAAGTTCGTTTCCATCCTGCCCGCACAACCAACAGCAAGCTACTGCCGCACGTTATTTGAAAACATTCGTTTTTGGGCGCCGGTATGTTCGATCGCAAACAGCACACGACGTGCTTGCTGTGGTTGAATAGCACCAAACACGCGTCCCCCCCGGGAGCGTGTATTGTTTCCACCCATTGCGAGCGGCTAGCATGCAATGATAGCCTGATGCTATTATTGTAGCTAAAGTGGGCAGCGTGGAACAGCACTGTCGGCGCGCCGTATCTATTCACCATTGTAATGATGCGGTGCGCACGGCACTTATTATCCGTACTTCGTGTCCCCTATAAAAGGGACACATTGATGTTTATAGTTTAGTGGTGTTTTAGCTGTGTTTACGTACTATCCTGTACCCACCGAGCTGGCACGCTGCCTCTCGGTGGTAATAAATTATCATCGACACAGTAGTCTGGTTTTTTCCTCGTTCGTTATCGTCGTTTCTCATTAAGTATAAAATCACAACGTAGGGCCTGGTCAAGCCCTGGACGAAACACTCACTTAAGGTGAAACCCCAAGAGTTTTTGGGGCTATATAAATTCAAAGAGGAAAAATACTACTATGCCAGCTAGCGTGTTTTTGAATGATGTTGAAACGTCTATAAGTAAGGAAAAATGTGAAATTTTTGCTACTCATTTTTCGTGAGTGTTTGCTGCGGAAAGTATTAACCCGAGTGAACTTAACTCCGCTGTTTTGGACGTTCCATCGGACCTTGTAGACGTGGATGTTTTTGAGATAACGCCCTTGATGGTAAATAATGCCATCAAGAAAATAAAATGTACATTCTCGCCTGGACCAGATGGTATTCCGTCTTCAGTGCATTGTCGCACCAATGGAGCTCTTGTCGAGCCGCTCTGCAGGATCTTCAACAAATCTTTTGCCGAATCGAAATTTCCCGCATTCTGGAAGGAGTCTTTGATGGTTCCGGTACACAAGAAAGCAGACAAACGTGACGTTAAAAACTCCCGGGGAATCACTAATTTCTCAGCTGCCTCTAAATTGCTTGAGATAATAGTGAGTGGCTTCATTCTCGAGCGCACCAAATGCTACATCTCTGGTGATCAACATGGTTTCATGCCTGGACGTTCGGTTACCACCAATCTCCTAGATTTTACCACGACCTGTTTTGATCAATTGGAGAAAGGGGCACAAGTAGACGTCATCTATACTGATCTAAAAGCAGAGTTTGATACAATCAACCATGAAATTCTGCTGGTGAAGCTTTCAAAACTCGGCACATCGGAAAGATTGACATCATAGCTGTGCTCGTATTTAACAGACAGGGCTCTGCGAGTAAAACTTGATACAAGCACTTCCTGTTTCTTTACGAACTCGTCAGGTGTTCCACAGGGTAGCAACCTTGGACCGCTGCTGTTTGTTTTATACTTCAACGACGTATTGCTTCTACTAGGAGATGGCTGCAGGCTTGCGTATGATGATGACCTAAAGCTGTTTTTTGTGGTACGGACTGCCGAGGATTGTACTCGTCTTCAATCATTATTGGATCGATTCACTGATTGGTGCCGTCGGAATAAACTTATGATCAGCATTCCAAAGTGTATGGTAATGTCGTATTACCGCATCAAGCAGCCGATTGTTTTCGACTATACCATCAATGGCGTCGTTCTACATAGAACCGACCAGTTCAGCAATTTAGGTGTTCTACTTGATCATAAATTATCGTTTAACCTCCACCGCTCTGCTGTGATTTCTAATCGCCAGCTAGAGTTTGTGTCAAAAATCTCGAGAGACTTCACTGACCCGTACTGCCTGAAAGCTCTCTATTGCTCACTGGTACGACCGATCCTAGAAAATGCCGCCTTGTCTGGCTTCCTTATCAATTGGCTTGGAGCTTGAGGATAGAAACAATACAGCGCAGGTTTATCCGGATGGCATTGCGTAATCTACCATGGCGTGATCCGCAAAATCTCCCGCCGTATTCAGATCGCTGCAATCTGCTGCAATTGCATACTTGGAACGCCGACGGAAAAATCAACAAGCGGTTTTTGTTGCTAAACTTCTGAATGGAGAGGTCGACTGCTCGAGGCTTCTCTCTCAACTGAACATCCGAGTTCCTCCGAGAGCATTACGGAGTGGTACTCTTCTTCAACCCCGATTCCATCGAACAGCGTTTGGAAACAACGAACCTCTAACAGCTATGATGCGAGCGTTTACGACTGTCGAAGAATTGTTTGAATTTGGCGAATCTTCAGCTCACTTTTTGGCTCGTGTTTGTAATGCTCGTTTTATTTCGTTTTAAGTTTGTGTCATGTAGACAATAAGTCCGATGAACTAAAACGATTAAATAAGTAAATAAATAAATAAATAAATTTTGG
>JASCZW010014297.1:0-23269 GCA_034211315.2 Aedes japonicus
AAAACAAAGGTTATGTTTTATAATACTTTATATTTCAATCAATTCAAACCGTAAGATGCTGTTGGAGCCACTGACAAAATAGGATAGCGGTTTATTTGCTTCATGATGTGGTGGCGGCAGTATGGCAAGTAATATTAAGGTCACAATTAATTAGGATCCCACCACCCCGGAAAACCAACAAGAAAGCATTTTTTGTTGTATTTTTCTGTACTCCCTCGATAAATCGCATCGTCGAATTACAAGTAACCGAAGAAACAATACGAAAACACGCCACCCGATATTAAATAATGGTGCGTAGTAAAAGCATCAAGACAGTACAATGATGCTCGACGCAGATTCTTTTTTCAAATTTTTAGCGTCATACACAACTGTATCCTACATTTGTTTCACTGCTTTTAAATAATATCTCTCTCTCTCTCTCCTCTCTCTCTCTTTTCTCTTCTCTTTTATTGTGTGTTTTGTGTTATTATTTATTGTTTGTTTGGGTTTATTTTGCAATTGTGTCTGTGATTGTACGTTTGAATGTCCCACGTCGTAGCATGGATAATCCGTTTGGAATGAGCTTTAGCTTTACCGTTCAGACTTCTTTCAAGCACAAACATAAAAGAGGCCTCTCCGTACACAAATCGTTTCTTTCGATGAATTTCCAAACGAGGTTTTACTCCTAAATTGAAAACTTTCGAATTTTTAGCTCATAATACCGGTTGTGATTCATTTGCTATTTGTAGAAACATGACCTCTGCCGAAATCGATCTTTCATGATTTCAATAGTATCCGTCTTTATCGTGAGGGTTCGCGTGGAGGAGGAATACTTTATTAGGGATCAAAAAGTTCTACTCACCTTCACCTTCACTTGCACTTTCACGTAACTTACACATCATGCAGTGCAAAACAAGACCATTAACCTGTCAAAAAGACCGTTTTATTGGTCGTTTTGACAACCACCTCTACCGCCTTCGTCGAGTTATGTTACAAACAGGCAGTTTCTTGTTGGTTGGCAGGTGTAGCTAGTAGTCACTGCTTTTTCACTTTTTTCGTTTGTGACAACTACGAACAAAAGCTCACTTTTGCAGTGGTTTATTTTAAATCAGTTCGAAATGAAGTGCAAAGCGATAAATTGTAGTCGCAGTGACGTGTCACATCCGCGTCTCCATTTTCATCGATTCCCGAGAGATCCAATCGTTCGCCGAAAGTGGGTGAAGGCCTGCATTGGGAACGCACGTGAGGGAAACATTCTCTTGCTCAAGATTTCTCCCCACAGCAGAATTTGCAGCGTAAGCATCAATGAAATTCAATGAAACCTTATCAATTAACGTTTAGGTTGATGCAGGTTCATTTCCCGAACGAAAAAAGAAATGTTTTTAATTATTTTATTATCAATGAGATTACTGTGTAAACATATCTGGCAACAATGGAGCGACCCCCGTATCATAGCAATGATAAATTTATAAGAGGTCATCTCTCTCTGCGCTGGCAGGTACTGTCTTAGGCGTAATGGTGCCCTGGCAACTATAATAACATCGAGTTTATTCGAATCTCAACCTCAGAGAACTCTTTCATATTTGTTCCCTTGAGTGACATTCGTAATAAAGAAGATTATTCCCAGAATCGAAGTGACGTTTGTCACATGGTGAAGTGAGAAAAGTCACCTGCAGTGACGTGACTCTCCATTTGATTTACCCAGAAGAGTCACGTCCCAACAGGGGACCTTTCTCACTTCATCAAGTGACAAACGTCTCTTCGACTCTCGTAATAACCCTTGATATTTTTTTCCGTCGGCCTATTTGCACTAGGCTCAAATACCCGTTCATGTACCACAACTGGTTCACTTGCCCTATAAAAGGTCTAGCTATAAAATGTCAATGCACATCATCTCAAACAAATGACCGGTGAAAAATCCCGTCACATTTTCTAGCCATCACCATTCCCGCTTTCGGTCGCACCTTGTTAAAACATGCCTCAAGCTCTTGTCGGGATGCGCTCTGCTGCGCCTACGCAAGCAGACATTCAGCGTGCAATGGTTCCACAAATAATCAACCGAATGATCGAACGCAGCGGACCATGGTTAACAACCTGTCCTAATTGAACCGGAAACAAGAAGAAGAAGACGAAGCAGAAAAAAGTTCACCCACGCTCAGTATCTGCATCACGATCCTGACAGACGAAAGGACACGACCAATGTTTGCAGTTTTTTGCTTTCGTTGTGTGATTTGCCAACCACCATCGTCACCACCTTCACCATCAGGATGGATTCCGGGGATGCCCCAATGGTTGTTTGCAGTAATCATAAAAAATCATTCCAAAACGGAATAGTTTCGCGTCCCGACAAAAAATAAACCAACTGTTCCCATTATTTTGGTCACGCAATCCTGATCCGACCGTTCCGCGTCAGTTCCGATGCTGAGTGGAGCAGAATGTGATAGAAGAGCATGGGATAAACCACTGAACCTGAGAACGAATGTCATCGTGTCCTTGCAGCAGGATTTTATTTGATTAAGGTTCCTTCTCAGCTACTGTTTTTCTTGTTTGTAAAGGATTTTCTGTACACTTTGCAAATAGCAATTCGACTGGACAGAGCGGCAGCAGCTGAGCCTCGTATCAAAACGAAGATAAACGGATTCATTTCCAGTTCACGCTCGAGCAGTGGTGCAAAATTGTGACGGTGATTGTTCTTGGAATCGTTTTCACAAGTTTCTCCGATTCAGTGTTCTCATTGATTCCTGACTAAAAGCAATTCACAAAAATCTTTTTTCATTAAGATTACTTATAAAATAACATAACTAAAATCATTTTCTAGCTATACCTATGTTCTATAAAAACCTCGGAAAAATCATTTGAATTTTTCAAATTTTTCTCCAACTGTAGTTCATCTCCTTTAATTTAGAAAAACTTGAAAAATTTAAACTAACACTTAACTTAATCACGCTAAAAAAATATAACATGCAAACTGAAACACTTTTTCAAACCATAATTTGCAAACGCAAGCAAATATAATATGCTTATTTTGTGACAGATAGGCCTATAGACTGTTCCAAAACATATAAATACACCTTCACCATACTGTGATTTTTGATTATTTTTGTCTTAAACATAGAAAATAATAACGTTTTTTTATTTCCATGCTTTTCATCTATACTTTAATCTGCCGTGATTTTTTCATGGGTTAGGCGGGTTCTCCAACATTTCCCTTAGCACTACTCATAAGCATCTGCACTGTGCACCTTTCTCTTACCATTTTCACCAATTTTGGCCAATCTTTCTTAAATTGTTCAACTCTATACGCTGGTTTCATGTGTTTTCTCAACTTTGCCTTCGTCAAAGCCCAGAAAGTTTCGATTGGGTGAATGTATGGGCATTTTGGAGGATTCATCACCTTGACTACAAATACGACTTTGTTCCTTTTGTACCAATCTAGTTCCTTTTGTAATGCATATTTAGAGTAATGGCAGGAAGCAAGGTTAGCAATCATTTTTGCAGATACTCCTTGGCGTAGATTTGACCCTTCGTTGTGTCTGTCTTGGCTTGCCACACCATTATTTGCTTGCTAGTTTGTTCGGTGTACATCCCAAGTAACAATTTCAGTTCTATTCCAGCCGTATAGCACTCCTCCCGGCTTTGTTGATGAAACTACATTCAAAACTGGTTTGTCCACCAGCACCTCCCTCAGTGCGTCTTCAAAAAGCCGAAATGTTGTACCAAAGTGGCCCACTCCTCTATGAACGGTTTGCCGAGAACAAATTAATAAGACCTTTTGCAAAGATTCATGCAACATTAAATAATGGCTAAGAAAAAGCTCCAAGTGTTGCGGAAGTTATGTTTGATAGCCAAAATATATGGAAACAAATTGAGTTTTTTTACCGCGTCATGCTCCAAATCATTTGCGCACATAATTTATATGGCGAATATATTGGCGATAAAGAGCTGAAAATTAATGCGCCTCGAAATTATGTGAGTTTACAACAGAAAAACAAGATTGAAAGAAATATATTCGATAAATTAACCAAGAAACTTCTGAAAATTGATGGAATTCAATAAGGTTATCTGAACGAATACCGAAATTTGTCTCAGATTTACAGTTCAATTGTATTACATCTAAAATTTGGTGTATTTATTTTGCCATTTCGATTACTTCATATATTCAATATGGCGATTGCAAGAAATCACAGTTTTGCCAAAAAGCCAATTTATCTTAGCAATGGCTACAATAAAACTATCTGGTCGCTTGGTAGCTTTCCTCAATGCCAATTAGCCGTTTAATACATTTGCTGGAGGCAAAATGGTTTTATAATGCTTTTTCAACTGACCATAATAAGATAATATGACTGAGTCCTACAACGCCATTTCAAAACAGCATTTTATGAGTTTACAAAGTCAAAATAAAACCTTTGATAGGAGTGAAAGGAATTTTAGAAGTCAAGGTTTTAATATCGTTGTAAAGAAGCTGTGTAGGTTCTTATAAACCTGACTAAAATTTGAAACGTATTGGCATCTCTTGCTGCTATAATAAAACCGAATTGATTTCTAGTGGCTTTCATAAAGCGTTAGGAAAACATAACAAAGCTGGATGGTTTGGCAATGTTACTTGGGATGGCTTTCACTGATTCTGAAGCATCCTTTTCCTTCGGCGAGGTATGAAACTGTTTTCCCAGCTGAGTTTTGTGTAGGTTTCATCGTCCATGATAACACAGCCCGATTTTTGGCCAGCAGTTTGTCGTACAGCTTTCGAACCCTCTGTTTCACAGATTCAGCCTTCCAACGAATCTGCAGGCCCATTGTCTCCTTGACGGTGCACCGTTTGTGCACAATCCTTTTTCGTTGCTCGGAAGAATGATCACGCATTATCAAACATCCGTGCGGAAAAAAAATGACAACATCAGTTGAATTGGGATGTTAAGAACAGTACGCAGCTAAAAGCTGGTTGAATACTGTTCGCATTTTAAAAAAACGGTTTACAATTAGTGTATTTATAATTATCGGAACAGTCTATATCTAGTCTGCGACTTTCAGACTTCTTCACTGTCGAGGCCCGACGTGTAAAGGCCTGTCGTGCTAGCCCGTTCCGACCTGTCAGATATGTGCTTGTCTGATAGGTTGCCCTAAAGTATGTCTTTCATTTGTCTTCATTGACTTTGTTGCGATATATTAAACAGATGATCCTCCCATAGCTCGACAGCGATGCATCTACAAAGCTAACACATGTTAGAGATGATTTGTTCCGGGATTTTTTTGTTAAGAAAAATTGCCCTTCTTTCTGGGCATAGGGTATGATTGTTCTGTTTATTAATGCACATCATAATTATGCAAAAAATGTACCTGGCATTGAAAGCTCCCGAGAAAATAAGCTTACTTAATGACACTGGAAAGTGCGTTAAGACCACCATTTTAGCTTTAAGCTTATTGCGATACGCAACGAGTTTGAAATCCAAGAAAACTGGCAACCCTGCCAGTGTCCCACATTTTCCAACACTTCCGCTTGCCGTCGTGGCTTTCGTCGTGGTCTTCCTTGGTTGGGAATTAGTTCCGAGCAGAGAAGGCCCGAAAGCCACCGAGTTCTTCTGAAAACAGATTTCGCAGACTTTCTCACCTTTTGTTTGATCACCTTACGTCCGGTTACGAACGATAACGGCACGTGTGAGTGTGGGCGGATTGGAGCTCACTAACGAAGAGGGTGAGAGCAGCTTCAGCAAACAGGAAAACTGGCGCGAACGGTCCGTTGGACAGTGTTTGGTCCGGTTTGTATATGGGGCACCGCACGACCGGGTCGTTTCCATCTGCAATAAAATTTCGTGCCGGCGTGGAAACGTTGTCGGGAAATCAAAGAAAGGATTGAGCTCTGGCTGCCGAATCTCCGCTCGCTTCAAAGTGATGTGTGCGGGCAACCGACGGGAAACGTGGCACGTTTTCAAAGAGGAAAAAAGTTGACCTTAAGCAATCTGGCTTTGGATTGCCGGAGTTAGGAACTCAATCTGGTCAGATCTGCAGATGTGATTTGTGGAAGTATTTCCAGGTGATTGGGTTATGAAATGGTTCGAACTTAAATTCTGGCAAGTTGTTTGAAATCAATATGTTGTGCTTGTCATCGCAGGCGGCAAGGTGAAGTTGGGTTGATTGTCGTTGAGGGCTGTGAGACCGGTGCATAAATGGATCACTTTGCAAAGTAAATTTGACCGACACGATCCAACAAACTATTTCACCTCAAACGCAGATAGGAACTGAATTTTCGGTATATTGCCAAAATCCGGCAAATATGATTGAAATTCAAAATAAAATGTTGTGTTGATGCTATCCAATACTTTTGGCAAATGAAACCATTTGGGATGATATTGTACGAACTGAAGAAGTTTTTGGAAGCAGATATAATATTTAAAGGGATGACAGAAATTTTCAAACGCCGGAAAAAAAAGTCGGGTGGGGGTGTTCTTATTGCCGTCTCAGTCAAGTTGAACTCCAAAAGTATCACTATGTAGAAATATAGAGAATTTAAACATGTATGGCTGAAGGTGCAAATTGCAGTTGAAACACACGTGTTTGCATCTGTGTATTTTCCTCCAAACAAAGCACGTAAAGACGTTTATGAAATTTACTTCAATATTGCTGAAGAAATCCCGTCCAACCTTGTTACAAAAGCAAGAACTACACATGTATGGAGACTTAAATTAGCATACTATTGACATTGTTCCAGGCATTGAAAATGAGAGCATCTTGCGTCCAACCGTTGAAGAAAGTGAAACACTTCCATTTATTGCTGACAAAAGTACAAGTTTAGGCTAAATCAAATTGATCATGTAAAAAGTCGGCAAAATTTCTATTTAGATTTTTTTTACATTATAAACGAGGAAAATATCGAAAAACGAAAAACGAGGAAACATTCCTTTTTTATAAACGAGAAAAATATCGAAACGTCAGTAAATGTCTTTTATAAATTATTATTTGAAGTTAGACATTAGCACCTCCCAAACAACCAAAAGTTCTCAAGTGAGGATGTTTTTGGCTTTACCAACAAGTCGAGGTTATGATGAGAATTCTGTTCAGCTTGCTTTTTAACTAACTAACCGAACTTTCTAGTTCTCATTCAATATTCAAGCTTCTAGCACCATTCTTATAAACTTCTAAAGAAAACTTCAAAGGTCACGAGAGGTTCGTTCAACGGTTCGTTGCTATGCTATTTGACCAAAAAGCACCTCAAACAAACATAAAAAACCAAAACAAAAAACATTTACACACTCCGTGTCATAACTATAGAACCAGCCATTTTATTGAGGTTTTTGAGTAATAAAAGAGAATACATATTGGAAATGAAGTGCAAAGGATTGGATATGGTCTTTATCTATGTTTATAAGAATGTTTTTATATCTTGGATTGTTCTGGTAAGTTAATCAATAATGTAAACAAAAAAACTGTGATTCATAACTATAGAACCAGACGTAAAATTAATTTTCTCCAAAAAGTTTACATCGATTTTGAATTGATTTCAGCATTTTAGCAATGTGTAGGACCTCCTCTGTCCTAAATCAGTCTAAACAACATATTCGGCATACTTTCAACCAGGCGGCGACATGTAGATACTTGTAACTCGTTCCACGCTGATGAGATCGCTCCTTTGAGCTCTTGAACATTCCCGTACTGCTTGTTGTCTCCATACACTGTACGTACCATCAGCCCCACAAGTTTTCGATCGGATTCTGATCTGGAGAACAAGCTGGCAACACCATAATTTGGATTTTATGTTCAGAAAACCACGCCATGGTCGCTCGGCTTTTTTGAAACTGATGCGTTATCTTGTTGAAATACCCAATCGCCACGATGGTTTTGCTGCAAGAATGGTACCAAATGGGTTTGAAACATCTCGATGTACTCTTGACTTTTCATTCTTGTTGACGGAAAAGCCATTTGCACCACTCCGTTTTGAAAAAATGCCCCCCAATCCAAACCAAAACTGCCCCCTTCAAAGTTCAGAGATGAAAAGTAACGTGGCTCTTTCCGTAAATCTCTCCCGTATGACAAGATTCCATCTGGTCCATCGAGTTGAAATTTCTTCTCATCAGAAATACAACCTGGAACATTGTATAACTTAAAAAAAAGTCCATCATGATTACACACCTTGCTCTAATCTCTACGCATGTTAGCACGGGCGAATTCAAGTTGGTTTGCTCTATGACGGGGCGAAAGTCGTGGTGCTTGCTTCAATTTTTGTTGCCCAATGTTTGGAGCGTCTTTCAAAGTTCGGTACAATGTTAAACGTGAAACATCAAGCATAAGGTCAGCCTTAAGCTAGTTCCAACTTTTGAGTGAGTTGATTATTCTACGTTGATATCTTTTTGACAACTTTTTCTTCGGTCCACCTTTCTCATATTTTTCCATATCCATCAAAGATTTTTCAAAAAATTCAAAAACAACGTTATGAGATCTGTTCAAACGACGACCGGTTCGTGAATACTGATATCACAATCACGAGAAGCCAAAATCTTCCCTTTTCCTGCTCTGACAAATAGGGTAAGGAACGGCTTAAGCACCCCAAGACCCTATTCCAAGCACGGGGTAAACGTTAACCTACAACGCTCATTTTTTGCAGTAGCTCCATGTAGTGAAGCACCATACTTCCCTACCCTACGTTCCACGTGACATTTTAGAGCTTATGCAAAACATGTCATAACACGTTAATTGGTGAAAGAAAACTGAGCTGCAGTTGAAGCGAATGGCATTATTCAGGTATTGGTTCTATAGTTGTGTAACGGCAATTTAAAAAAAAAAATCTTATGCTATTCATGAAGGGTGTTTATTGATGCAGATGTGCAGCGGTGTTAGTCAGCTCTCCTACATGGCCATTACAAAATAATGCATAAAGAAAACGAATACACTCTCGAGAAAATTCAAACGTTTTTTGAGTGGTTCTATTGTTATGAAACGGAGTGTATTCCACATGTTTGTTCTTCTCCAGTTGATGATTGAGTTCAATTTGATTAGTTTTTATTAAGGTAATTAAATTGTTCATAAATACTTACTGCATAGTCTCCAACTCGAGTTGGGTTATGCTATGATTTTATTTTTCTGTTGACTCCTTGATTTTCGAGATTTTTAGCCCTGAGCTCGTTCTTCTCCCGTCGTAGTCGCTCGAATACCTTTTGGGTATTTTCGTAGCCTAACTAGAGGTGATATTCTAATGGTAGTTCATCTAGAACTCAACCTGAAAAACAAATTAATTGAGTGTGCCTGGATGAGTGACAGCTTCATTTGCCGTATCTCATTTAGTTAATTATTTTTGTCGATGGTAATAAGATAAGCCGTTCTCTTTTATTGTTTTTGAAAAATCCATTTTGTTTGCTCTTGTATCTCGTAAAACTTCGAGCAAAACACCAGATCAATGTTCAAATGTAAACAATGTTTGTGACATTTTTGGGTGTACTTTAAAAAGTAGCAAAGTAGTTCAAAATAGATATACTGTGAACTTTTGTGCTGATTAAAGGAACGGGTAGTACTTTAATTGAAATTTGTGTTAGAGATATGTTGAAGTTCAAAGCAAGTTCTCACCTAACAATATATGTAGGTTGAGTTGAATAGCAACAAGAAACTGTTTTAAACTTTCAAGTTGCTGTAAATGTTAATGACACTTTGAAGAATATTAAGTTCTGCCTGTACGTGAAGTGTCTTGTTATTCAGCAAAAAAGTCTCATGAAACTAAGTTTCAACTAAATGTGGTTTTCTGAGTTCTCATCTTAAGTAAAATTCCAACATTTGCTTGTTTAGGATACCTCTGAAAAAAAATAAGGCGAGAAAGCAATTCCGGATGACAAACAAGCATCCGGTTTGGTATATTGAAAAAAAAAAAGCTAAAAACCACAAACAAAAAGCTCACAATATTTATTGAAAGTACAGTAGTAACGATAATCTGGTCAATTGTTTAAAGGTTTGCGATCAAAGAAATGTAGCTTTTTACATTACTTGAGATGAGCTCAATTCAAAAACTGAAAGTGAAATAAAATCATGTCCAAAATAATGCTTTAGCTACGTGAAAACTAAATTAAAATCGGACAATTTTCCAACAAATGTTGGGGATAGCAAATCAATATAATATGTAGGACAACTCAAGAAAAACAAAAATTGAAACAATAAATAAGTAATAAAGATTAAATAATTTTCTGGCTACCACTTAACCATTTCAAATGTTAAATCAAACAAGAGAAAAAAAAACACATCTAAGTAATAGTAATAAGTTTCTATTATTTTCAATAGTTTAATATTGTTCACGGATAATGTTTGATAGATGTTTTGATACGAGGGAAAATTTCCAACCAATTGATTTAAACACCTTGAAAATCTATCGAGCATTTATTAAATTATACGCGTTCAATTTGAAGCGATATTTCGTCAGGGTCACTTATTTTTAGATTTTTACTTGACATCCTTGTTATCCCTGCCGTTAGGCACTGATCTACGTCTAAAAAACGTCGAGAGTTTGCAATGGTATTGTTCGTTGATGAAGTTTTTTCGCATCGCATTGATTCAGTAGAGCCTTTATCAAACCTAATTTTTACAAACCTTCCCTTTACATACTGCGTAATAGAAATATTTTTAATACAAATCATTATAAACATCGCTAAATTTGGACCTCTAAATCAGATGGCAAGCTTCATACAACATAGCGAAACAATTGATTTCACGATTACAAAATCAAAATTGAAGCAATACTTCAATGCTGTACGCTAAAGAAGGACACTCTATATGAACAATCTAAACCCGGCGCTTTGTCTTGTCTAATCATCTGCAAAGCTCGATTCAAAGTAAATCTGGACGCACGTTTTAACAAACCACCGCGTCCGTGGTGGTTGAAACAAAAACACGTCTCAAGGCATTGGTTGATGTTTTATTGACAAAGAAATTGGTGAGAAGTTTTTCACGATTGATCGACGCATCTTGAAAATTGAATCTTGAAAAAAATTAATTGTGCACAAACATCTACAGATTCTTTCGTGGTCTGCCTCAAAAATAGCAGAGGAGTGAAAATTCCCAAAGTCAAGGTGTGTCTTGTAATCAAACGTTACAAGGATACTCTGAGTGTGGATAGAACACAGCGCATCTATCATAAAAGTGGCACTAGGGACAAAGAGCTGAGGAGAAAGGTGTTGAGGTACGTGAAAGATAACCCAGGTGTCTCCATACGTGCTTTGACAAAGAAATACGATTCCAACTTTTCCACCGTGCGTAGTAACATTTCAACGGAGGATATGAGTCTTTTTGTGCAAGTGAATATCCGGATCGTTCAATGAAACAAAATTTTGGTAGCCAAAATGCGAGCACGATCAGTATACGAAAGAGTTTTGACTGAAATTTTATGGTCGTATTTTTAATGGATGAGGGAACATATGTCAAAATGAATTATAAACAAATCCCCGGACGAAAATTTTAACTCGGCAACTGGTCGTGGGGATGTCTCTTCCAGGTATAAATTTGTTTTTACTGATAAGTTTGCTCAAAAACTAACCGATTTGGCAAGGAATCTGCAGTTGTGGACTCAAAACCAAGATTCTCATCACTCTCTAATGTAAACCTTTGACGTCATTGTGTGAGATACAATGACGTCGAAGGTTTACATTAGAGAGTGTCTGAAAAAGCGGATTTTACCCTTTTTTCGGCAACACAAGACCAACGTTATGTTTTTGCCAGCTCTAACCAGCTGCCACTATTCTGAGGAGGTACTAGAATGGTATACTGCAAACAATGTTAAATTCATCGCCAAAGAGATCAATCCTCCGAATTGCCCTGAATTCAGACCGATTGAAAAATATTGGGCAATTGTGAAAAAAGTGACAAATGCACAACCAATGCGTTTGAAGTGTAATAAGTTCGCCTGTACAGTGTCGCCAGCGACTGTGAAACGGTGAAATGTAATAATTTGTTGTGTATTGTTTGAAAGCTACCCTAAATACCATTTTGTATGACGTTTTGATCAACCGTGTATGTTGTTTAATTCTTGAGTTATGATCACTTGAATGCGTCCAAATTTACCTTTAGTCTAAAATTAAAGAATTTCAAATGTTGAAGCTCTAGAACAATGATAGCTAAAATTAAGTAATTAATAATATCAGACAAATATCGTGTCAATTTTCATCGTTTAAAAAACAGAGAACAACGTGATGTTGGTCTTGGTTTTTCAATTCTGCACAAACTGGACCGATTCAAAATATGTTCCGTCTTTTCACTGTCTACCATAAATGTTGAAACTAACCAGTGCCTTGCGAAAAAATCACATGAAAACATATGTCAATCACATTAAAATAACAAGCTTTCCTTCTTTTCAAATCACGCTCAATTTTCATGCAGCTTCCTATTCGTAAAACAGATTGTCCTACAAGCGCATCAGCTTTAGGCCAGATTAGAGCACGGACAGCGGATGACGTTGAGTCCCATACATCTTCCGTTCCTCTCAATTTCAAACCCAGGATGAAACGGATATTACGAATAAAAGCCTCCGCACCGGCATTCACTCACACATGCATGGAAATCTGACAGAATATCCAAGTAAAGATAGGACCCACTAAAGGGAGAAAAAAAACTAGGTTTATCCTACCAATATCCTTTGCCCCGACTCTAGCTGACAAGAAAGCGACAATGATGGAAATGGGAACATGAGAAGCAAATTCCATCAAGCGGAAATAATGCAAAATAGGCCCCCGGCTGCTGCTGCTACTTCTGATGCTCGGAATAGGATTTTTTGACCAACTGGTGCGCTCCATTCCCAAAAAAAAAAAACAAGAAGAGAAACATACGCTCGACCGACGGAGAAAGGATTTGAAAGCGAATCTTTCGACCGGGCTACGTGCTCCGACAACGGAACTTGATTGATAGATCATTTTTTTTTTCGTTTCGTTTCGTTTCGTTTCGTGTCCAACTCTCGAAAAGAATCCGGGCAATGATTCTCAGTTGCAAACTTGTCGAGGACTTCCAACGAAAGCATTGATGGGTGGGCCATTGAGAATGGCTTTTAGTGATCCCAGCAGGGAGCGGTCCCTTCTTGCGTTGTTTCTGGATTGATCGAATGATGGAATGATGGGACGCTTTTCCTGCATAATTTGACCGGCCGAGGGAGGAACCGTAAAAGGGGAGGATCAAACTGACAGATGTTGGGGATTTTTACAGCTATGGTTGCCAAATTCAAGTCATGATTGGACACAAATCAATCCGGCCGGTTGATGGACTGGAAGAATGAGTCGATTGATCTCGATTTTGTTGAAATATTGGTTTCGAGTTTCAACTGGATCCATGTCAACGGCATTTGGATCTTTAACTTCGTCAGGAACGTAACCAATCAACCATGAGAGCGGAATTCACTTTCATTCGTTCAATGTAACCTGAGTAGCAAACCAGAGTTGAAAGGACATTGCCTCCAGGCATAGCAAAGATGCATGCCATTCGTCACAAAAGATTCCGGATAGCAAACGCAAAGGGAAAAAAACTCGGAAAACACCTGAAGCTGCTCATGGCAGAGAGATTGTACTATGTAGGCAGCAAGATGAAACCCGACATCCAACAAATTAACCAAGTGGTAGACGGATCCTCACCGTGATTTGTTAGACTTACCTTGTCAGCGAATGCGGACGTCTCTCAGCGTCTCCCTTTCACCGAGCTTGAGCCAACGCAAATAAAGGATGCACTCATGGTCCAAATAGTTGGTCCGTTGGTCTTTCACAATCCCACATCCAAGGGAAAGCAAACACACATTCTGATAACCCTTCCCCATTAGCTTTTGTGTGCAGTTATTGTGAATGGCTTTTATGAACTCGATTCCGGAGTCACCGGGAACCGAAGAGGAATTTTCTGCTACAGGAATGCGGTCGGTTGCTAGACAGATGGATTGGCTTGTCGCCTGTCACACATGTCCATCTTTTCACCGAGCTCAAAATCCGGCATTCTTGCACTGGTTTGTCGTTGGTTGTCCCAGTGATGTGCTCTGACGAATGGTGAATAAATATGGTTATGTAAATTTCAGAAGATAGACTTTGAAATTTCTGCGTCAAGTTGATCTATTTCGGTGGGTTCCGGGAGGTTCCGGGATGATGGGATGGGTGGAGGATTCACTTCGAAATGGGAGACAACTTGATTGATGTTGAGTAGAACTATGTTCGTTTACTGATCACACAATGACGATATGCTTCCCGAATGTTGGCGATTTAGTTGGGAGTGCATAACGAACTGTAAGTTTGAATGTTCAATTTTGCTCGGTACTTGCTTGTTAGTTTAGATAACAATTTAGGGGGATTTTGAATTCAGCTGGCATTTTCGGCAGAATTTTGATTATCTACAGGTCATGCAATAATATAAACGATTCTAGGATTTACGCGGAAATGTGGTTTTGTTGTTTGTATTTTAGGATATCAAAAACAAAAACAAAAAATTACATTGGCAAAAAACACTACCAAAGCAAGCAGTTAAACCAGTCAATCAATATGTATCTAGAGTTCAAGTCCCTGATTAATGCTGGTTCAAATTCACTATAATTCCAAGGACTTGTTACAATGTTCATCGAAGATAGCATTTTCGGTAAAAATCTGACAAAAATAGTCAAATATAGGTCTGGCAAAGTACAAGCAGAAGTTTGAAAAAAAATACAAAAACTGAGAAAAATATTAGGCAATAATTTTATGAATCCTTGAGAGTTTGAGCGGTTCAGTGCAATGCCTGTAAATAGAAATGAGAAGAAAAATTAGTATTTTCCATTTCATTCCAACTACCTTTGCTTATCTTGACAGATACGCGTATTTCGTCTACAATGTGCAGATTTCTTCAGTGTCTCGTACTAATAACTCGACTTGGTCGACTTGGTCGAGTTATTAGTACGAGACACTGAAGAAGTCTGCACATTGTAGACGAAATACGCGTATCTGTCAAAATAAGCAAAGGTAGTTGGAATGAAATGCAAAACACTAATTTTTCTTCTCATTTCTAGTTAAAAAATTTATGAAATAACAAATAACAAAAAAATTAATCACAAATTTTCAAACTCTAAAAAACAAATCTTGTAATTCTTTGAGTATTCATAAAACAAACGGAAGTTTCACAAGGATGGAGACATTTTAATTTGGATTTTTTTTCAACTTCAAGGTACAGGCTTATGGGGTTGTGCGCAAAGGTGACGTAGGACTATGCAGCAATGTGCAATCTAGATCGCTTGATTGTTAAAGGGCGATACGGTCAAAATTTGGTCAATATCAACTTGACGTATTTCTTTCAATTTTGCATTTAAAAAACCTGAACACCCCTCATTTTGAAGGTGTGTGTGTGTAGAATGTTGCTCCTATTTTGATTCTGGAATTCACTCTTCAGTTGTCAAAATGCCGTCCAAGCAAGAAGAGCAGCGTATCAAAATTTTGCTCGCGCATCGCGAAAATCCGAGCTACTCCCACGCAAAGTTGGCAAAATCGCTAAAAGTTGCCAAATCAACCGTTACAAATGTAATTAAAGTGTTTGGGGAACGTTTGTCGACAGCCAGGAAGTCTGGATCGGGGGGAAATCGAAAAACGGAAGCCGCTGAGACGACAAAGAGAGTTGCCGGTAGTTTCAAGCGAAACCCTAACCTTTTTTTTTTTTTTTTTTATTTCTTTATTATTGTGGCTTTCAGCCTCCTGGGCTGGTTCGCCACTAGAAACCCTAACCTATCTCTCCGAGATGCCGCAAATAAGCTGGGTGTATCGTCTACAACCGTGCATCGAGCCAAAAAACGAGCCGGACTATCGACTTACAAGAAGGTAGTGACTCCAAATCGCGATGATAAACAAAATACGACGGCCAAAGCGCGATCCCGGAGGCTGTACACGACGATGCTGACGAAGTTTGACTGCGTGGTAATGGACGACGAAACCTACGTCAAAGCCGACTACAAGCAGCTTCCGGGACAGGAGTTTTATACGGCAAAAGGAAGGGGAAAGATAGCAGATATTTTCAAGCACACGAAACTGTCAAAGTTCGCAAAGAAATATCTGGCTTGGCAAGCCATCTGTACCTATGGCTTGAAAAGCAGCATTTTCATAGCTTCCGGGACTGTCAACCAAGAAATTTACGTGAAAGAGTGTTTGAATAAACGTCTGCTGCCTTTCCTGAAGAAACACGGTTGTTCCGTACTGTTTTGGCCGGATTTGGCATCTTGCCATTACGGTAAAAAGTTCATGGAGTGGTACGCCGCCAACAACGTGCAGGTGGTTCCCAAGGACAAGAACCCTCCCAACACGCCAGAGCTCCGCCCAATTGAGAAATACTGGGCTATTGTCAAGCGGAACCTAAAGAAGACCAAAAAAACTGCTAAGGACGAGCAGCAGTTCAAGGCAAACTGGCTTTCTGCGGCGAAGAAGGTGGACAAGGTGGCTGTACAAAATCTGATGGCAGGGGTCAAGCGTAAGGCCCGGCAATTCGGATTTGGAAAAGCGGAAGCCTAACTGAATATTGTTCCTGAATTTTATACTAATTGAACTTGAAAAAGAAATTTAATTTGATTTTTTAAATAAACGATTTCACCGATTTACACGCGTTTTCCCTTGACCAAATTTTGACCGTATCACCCTTTAGAAGAGTGCCCGAATATGGTTTCGTTTTGGTGAAATTAACATAATTTAAACGTTTAATATTCTTGTGACTTTCAACTTATAAAAAGTGTATCGAAGAGAAGCTAGCAACATTAATTTGAAAAAAGAAGAAGTAGAAAACATATTTTGAATTCAGCTTTGATTTATTCTAGAAAAGCTAGACTGGCTGCATTTCACTATTAACATTAATGAAAGTCTTAGTTTTTGTAAAACGCTCGTACTTTGGACCTAATATTCGTCATTAAAATCTGCACAGTTGCTTTTGTGACTTTCCTGGTGGCTGCATTTCCAGTTTTTCTGGAACTCTGCCATTTTTTTAAGACACTGTACCCTTCTTCCAAATGTCGCTTGCTATCGCCCAATAGCGTTAAATTGCCCGAAGATTGGAATCAATTATCTGCTTATTTCTAGTAACAGGTCATGCTAATGTTGCTAGTTAATGTATTTTATACACGCATTAGCGATAATGATTGTGGCTAGCTTATACCGTTCATACCACTCAACCTCCTTACCGAAAAATGACTGCCAACCATATCACAATTATTTCGCTCGTGGTTGCGCCAACCTTCTGGCTACAAATTCACCAATGGCTTGGTTAACTGACTGCCCATCCCTCGACTGCACAACCAATAACTGCCTAGCTACGGTTGCCTAGCCAAAGGCGATAGAGCCATCAGCTACCTGGTCATGGGTTGCATGCCAGAGCACCATCCAGGATACTTGTTACCACCAGCTGCCTATTCAGTACTAGCTCATTGCCTCTCTGAACAGCTCCAAAGCTACAGGGAGAATGAAGCATGTTTTAGTTTAGCTTAAATTGTATTTATTTCCATGGAATTCGTTTTACAAATGATATACATTTTAAGTGGTAAGCAAGAGGGGTCCGTCAGCTTTAGTTTCAACCTTATCTATTTGATTGTTTCATTAATTTGGTTAATCCAATAGATAATGATTTTCCCAATAAGAGGGAATTAAGAAAGAATTTGATAACCTACCTAACTACTTTTAACAAACCTAAAACTAACGTGTAAGATCACGGATGATCTGGCGGGAAGATCTGGCACAGGATACTCTGAACCTAACCAGGGTCGATGTTCTCCGGCGATGTATCCTGGAGTTTCTAGCCCTCGGGGGACTGTTCAGAATCATTATCAGGAGATTATTCTGAATGATCTGAAGTTTAGCATGGTGGGACTTGGCGCTCCTAGACTCCTAGACTGGCAAGGCGTATTCAATCACCGGTAGAATGATTTTCTTGTGGATAACAAGCCCCTTTTTAAGGGAAAGGGAGGACCTTCTGTTGATGAGAGGGTATAGTGACCTGTTGAGAAGGGGGATACTTTGTTTACGTGGGATCTAAATAGCGATTTGCTATGAAGGGTGAGAACCAGATAAACTACTTCACTGGGAGTACTACCAAGGTGGACTTTCACATAACCAGGCGGAACAAGCCGATGTTATTTTGAGTGCGGAAACATAATGGTCTATGTTTTCGCTGCATTGATACAAACCTTACAGCTGTTGAAGTAGTCGGACAGGACATCCAGGCCTTCTTGGAGTTTACGTGTCAGAGCTCGAACCACTCGACCCTTGTAGATGATGGCAGTGCCAATCATAACAAAATACTACCACACGGTAGGGAAGGAGCATCTGACATAAAAGTATTGAACAATATGGAACCTAGGAGCCTCCCCTGGGGGACCACAGTGTCAACATTGAACACATCGAAAAAAGTCGCTAAGTAGTTTTTGATGATTTTCACGAGGAAGATCGGGAAGTTGAATCGAAGCAGCTTATACAATAAGACCATCATGCCAGACATTGTCGAACGCCTTCTCGACGTCCAAGAATGCCATGGCATATGTTATTGAAACGGGCTTGCTCCGATGATGTTAATAACTTTTGACAATTGGTGGACTGTGGAATAACCTCTCCTAAATCTAAACTGCTCTGGAAGGAATATGTTATTCGGGATTGAGAATTCCAGGACACGGGTGAGGATCAGCTTTTCAAATAGCTTCGAGATGCAGGGTAATAAGCTGATGGGGCGATAGCTTTTTGCACTGATAGGGTCTTTGCCAGGCTTATGGATTGGTATAACTTTAGCTGACTTCCAACGAAAAGGGAAGATGCACCGAAGAGTGGTCGGAAATCTAATCCTGTTAGTCCGGATATCGATAAAAAGATCAGAGATGCCTACAAGCGAAAACCAGCGAATTCCGTTCGGGATGTTGCGAAAAACTAGAGACCTCGTAGCGTAACGTCATGCGTGCGAAAGAATGACTTAGACTAAAAACAAACCGGAAACAGAAAAAAACTCATAAGGAATCCAAAACAGGCCGCGTCCGTGAAACCACAGGCCCACAAACTCTACGATTCGTTATTGTGTAGAAATTCTGGGTGTATAACAATGGAGGATAAACGTATATAAAAATAAATTACAAAACGCTTCCCGGACGGCAATTCTATACTGTAAGCAAAAACAAAGACACCCCCGAAACGGAGAAGGCAATTTTTACCGAAAAATTCGATAAGAAGGATATGGTTTGGCAGGCAATATGCGAGTGTGGTAAAACATCTAGTCCGTACATCACAACGGAGACGATGAACACTCAGAAATACGTTAAGGAATGTCTCCAGAAGCGATTATTGCCTGATGATCAGGCAGCACAAAGGTCAAGTAGTGTTTTGGCCTCATTTGGCGTCATGTCATTACGCAAAGGACACTTTAGAATGGTACAAAAAGTCAAAATGTATGTTTCGTGCCGAAAGACATGAATCCGCCGAACTGCCCTGATGCACGGCCAACCGAGACCTTTTGGGCTTTAACCAGAGCAAAGCTTTGAAAATTCATAAAACCAGCGGACGACATCCAAAAATTTAAAAAGATTGGCCAAAAGTGGTCAAAATGGTGGGAATTGTGCAGAAGCTCAGGGTCATGTTCGAGGAAAAGTTAGGAGTCTTGGTTATGATTAAATATTTTGATTAAACGAGAGTAAGATATCATATAAAACACATATACAAATTTTTCGAAGGTGTACCCCTCATAGATTGTTCACTGCTGCATATGCATATGAGATCTCCCTTTCTTACATTGGAAGACTATGATAAGAAAATACAAGGCATTTAGTAATTTTACTTTGGGTATTTTTAAAAATTGCACCCCAGTATAGAAAACAAAAACGTAGTTCAACGTCAAAAATCTAACAGAATATAATCGTAAATTTCGTAAATCTAAAAAAAGGGATTGGAAACTTACTTTTGAACAAGTTCAAAGTTTACCTATTGCAGCTAGAGTTTACAATGCCCTTTCACCACTAATGGACTTGGCAGTTTAAAAAACAAAAACGGGAAAAATGGATACACAGTTTCCTGGCTCAATCCTGGATTTCTGATAACGCATAGGACTTCACTCCAGCTCAATCCAGTTCAATAAGAGACGAATAGAGGACAATAGAGGTCAAGAAATAGCCAGTGCTATATTTCCAAAGTCGAGGATTGAGTTGACAGTGGACTCCTTAGAGTGCTTTAAGTCTCCAGGGTCAGATGGGATCCATCCGGTTCTGTTACAAAACAAAATGCATGGACATCTCTGTTCCACTTCTGACCAAGATAATTAGCGCCATTATGATACTAGGTTATAGTTCTCGAAAATGGCGAGAGGCCCCGGGTCATTTTTATACCCAATGCTAGAAAACGTTACATAGAACAAGTCCCAGAGCAAACGAACCAATTGGTTTAATATCTGTAATTTTAAAAATGACGAAAAAAAAACGTTGATCTTCACATAAGGTCATCAAATTTGATCAGTAGACATCAACAGAAACAGCGCTTCATACGTTGATTTCAAACGAAATTGATTTCTTTTTGACGCAAAAGAAATCTCTCTTACAGCGTTTCTGGATATTTTGAGGCTTCATTTGACAACGCAGGTAAAGAAAAATATGGTTTTGACATATGCATCTCTGCAGTTTTATCTCCTATGTGGTGGTTTCTAGTAGTCGATGATCTTCTAAATAATTCGGCTGACAAAGGCTATGAAGTCATTCTATTTGAAATCATCATTCTAGTAAGGGTAAAATGTGAGTGCACTTGTTGGTATCACTGACAGCACGATGCACGTTCTCAGCTAATAGCAGGTGCTATTGGGCATAAATTTGAGTTTTTTCTAGCCTTCTTGGCAACCGCGCCCGATGAGCTGATTATGTTGTTGCCTAAAAGAAGATCCAACCCACCCGAACCCGAAGTAGTCATCATCATCGCTGGTCAGTCGCACTTTAACCTGTAGTGGGAACAGTCGAAAAATAAACGTTGTCTGGCTGAGGACCTTTTCTCGTGCCAGTGTTGTCACTGCTCACCGTTCAGCCACCCCAAAGCACAACGTAAGATCTTTATTCCGAAAAGCGCCAACATGATTTGGTACCGTGACCAGGATCTTCCGGGATCCAGCATCCACTAGAAACATGTGGGACGATTCACTGGGCGCTGCAATCTTGTTCCCGATTATTGATAATTCAAGGCTCGAACAATCGTCAGGATTAGCTGCTTATCTCAGGTGCGCTTAGGCGATCTCCATTTCTTTCCTGCATGTATTTCTGTTCTACGGGCCGCAGTTATTGATTGCTGCAAAGCCGTTTTTGAGCACATCCGACTACTGCCATTGGCATTTCGCCTGAGTTCTTTGTATCGGTCGAAGACCGCCATCACGTTTCGGCCAACCAGCGCCATTGCAGCTGCTGCATTCAAGACACGCCGTTCCGCCATTGTGTCCCAGCTATTCATTGGCTTTATGGAAACATCGACGTATTCCATTCATACCACACTACAATCCGGGTTCAACTCGCACGGGCCGTGCACAATATCAGTCCAGCTTGCGGTTTTCTTTTCAAAAATACAAGCCACTTTCTTACCTTGGAATCGATGAGTACCGTTCCAACTGAGTTTTTACCACGTGTCTACCGTGGCCTTTTTGTTCGGCTGATCGACATCGTTCATCGCTTTCCGTCTACATGATGACGTCTTTGCAAACCGTGGCAATATTGGCGTCGAGGCAATACGTGTCCACTTTGAACCTCGGCTGTTCAAAATTAAAGCTGATCTTGTTTCAAAGCTTCCTGTTCTTAATCAAAACGCTCGCTTCCCTGAATCTGGTTATCATGCTTCCGCTCTATCTGGCTTAAGGGGCCCTCCCATGGATTTGGGCAAAAATAAGGCAAAGTTTGTATTTTTTTGTGGGTGATTGAAAAGGCGTACGAACACACGCACTTTCGGTTTTGACGAATCAATTTGACTATTATTAAAAACTTCAAGGAGATAAAAAACATTGTGAAAATTCAAAATGGCTGCTACAAAATGGTGATTTCTGTAAGCCTCTGCGCGCAAAACATGGGGCAACAACTTCAATCCTAGAGGGTTTGAGCTGTTTAGTGGAATACTTGTAACTATAAATTAGAAGAAAAAGTTAGTAATCTCCATTTAATTCCAACCACCTTTGCTTATCTTCGACAGATACGCGTAGTCGAGTTATTAGTACGAGACACTGAAGAAGTCTGCACATTGTAGACGAAATACGCGTATCTGTCGAAGATAAGCAAGGGTAGTTGAATTAAATAGAGATTACTAATTTTTCTTCTAATTTATAGTGACAACTTCAAGCCTGCAGCCTTGTGTAGTGGACAGAAATCAAATCTATTTATCATCTCTGTAAGATAATGAAATTTTTTACGGCTTGAACTAAATTTCAGACAATTTAAACTTAAACCATTGAAAAGTGATCATTTGAACTGAAAAGCTTAATTTTTCGCTACTTTTTCATTTCAGCCGTGTTAAAAAATAATACATAATGCCAATTCTTAGTTCAAGCCGTATAATAAACTACAACCTTTCAAACAGTTGTTTGATCGGAGGGAATCGGAGTAATAGTTCAAGCCTGGGGCTTGAAGTTAGATTGAAAAACATGGTTTCGAGAAATCGCCATTTTGTAGCCGCCATTTTGAATTTTCACAATTTTTTTATCTCCTTAAAATTTTGAATAATAATTGAATTTAATCGTTAAAATCGGAAGTTCGTACGCCTTTTCATTCTCCCCTAAAAAAAACAAACTTTGCCTTTATTTTTGCCCAAATCCAGGGGAGGGTCCCCTTAAAATTGCCTACTATGTCGTTTCCTGAATTCGACGGTGATTAGATGCAAGGGTTAGGATTTCGCGACAAAGTTCTTCGCCTAGATTCACTCCAACTCTGAGGTATCAGCGATGCAAAAACTCCACTAACTAAGGGCGGCTCTGAAGTGTGGCCAGGCGCTGTTGATTGAGTCCATTGCAATCAGCTCCGCATACAACATTTTGGCTTCGCAAACTCTCGTCGACAGATACGCTATTGAAGACTTGTTGAAGAAGCGACATTTCCAGGCTCTGTTCGAAGTCTTTTCGGCCCGGAAAGAATCATCGCTGCATGGGCTGGTTGACAAGTTTCAGTGCCATACGAAAATTTTGCGTCAGCTTGAAGAGTCAACTGATTCCTGGAGCAGCATTCTGGAGCAAACTTCCGGATGAGACATTCAAGGCCTGGGAAGTCCACGCATCGACCAGTGACCAATCGAACTAAAATTGTTTGATCGAATTCCTTCGGCGTCGAATGCGAGTGCTGGAGTCCATCTTGGCGAACCTTCATAAGTCAATGGTCACTGCTGCTGGAGCC
>JASCZW010014298.1:0-23281 GCA_034211315.2 Aedes japonicus
GACAGCATTTTTATATAAAACTATCCAAAATTTTAAAATTACTTGTAGATAGCCGTACGTCGTACTTTATTTCAAATAACACAATGTTCAAGCAAAAAACGTCACTTCTCGTCCTTTTAACCGGTAGCAAAAATTTGCCTGATTGCCCCCCAAAAAACGTCAAAACTCAACCGGTAAGCTGTCCACACTGGCAGCCATTCCCGCTAGCGGATAACTGGATAGAACATCAAATAGACAATGAGGATTCACATAAATGAAGACTAACCATGTTTTACTTATTCTAAGCTCATCCTCGCACAAGTGCAAAATGAGTATTGTCACTTTTCATAAAACATAAAATATAATAAGGCCTATTATACGTTTGACTACAAAAACAAAAAGGTTCCCTAGTTTGAATTAATTAGGACTAGGGTTCGGTGGTAGATCTGATACCCCGTAACGCACCACGAAAAGGTGATCTACCAGCGTTACGGCCAATAATCCCATGCTATAGGCATGCATGGTAGACTAAGAACTTGACCAGTAGTGAAAGTATCACATAACCTTCACTGTTACTTCTCTGCTGCGTCCTAGTACGTTCATATAAAGTGTAAGGGTATAGATATTCCTCAATTAGAGATGTTAGTTGCTCACTGCCCCATGGGCTGTAACCCGCGTCATGTGACAGCTACCCTCGGCAAGAAGCTCTCGAAAGCATCGAAGTAGGCTAGCAACCAACTCGGCACGTCCTCTTACTTCCCTAACAGTCGACACGAACGGACGCTTCGGTAGGTACCCACCAGTTCCAAATGTTTCGGTTGCTCGTGGAAGCTAAAGATCCACTTAAAGGTACCGATATCAGGTGTGATACTATCGGGCTAAACGTTAAATACAAAAAAAAAAGTGATTCATATAGATAATCTACACAATTTACGTTGTATAATGCACATAAAATGAATGCTAGATTCGACCTAAATTCGTGGGATATTTCTTGTAGGGAGCAACCCCGGGTAGTGGATACCTCTCTCACCAAAGTAATTATCGAGACCCAAGGTGCTACTCAACGCTTGTTACAAAAGTTACTAACTACTTTCGGTCGATGACAGACACAGCTGCAGAGCACGAGGCAGCTGCAGAGCTGAATCCATCCCCAAGTAACCACGAGGCTGTAATAGGATGCATATATAGGGCATATGTATTACGTCTAGTGCATCATTGAAGTTGGATTAAAGCTGAAAAGGGCCCCACTAAGATCGAACTAATGCTATATCTTTTGTAATGCCATAAGACATTGCTAAGGTAGCATTACTGCATTGGTAATGCATCACTACATTCTCAAGCTAATCTAACGCTTCATTACTTGACAACTGTTGAATTGATGCGATCCAGCATCACCGATGTTGATTTTTGGTTGAATAAGTGCAATAATATAATGCTTATGGTTACTTGGGTCGTTACGTACCATGCCAGATTGACTCAAAAGATACGACTCTGTGGGTACAGCCCCACTGATCAAGTCCGTTTTATGCTTGCTAAATTGCTTAAGGGATCATTCAAAAATGACGTCCACTCTTTAGGGAGGGGGAGGGGGGTATCAAATTTGTGACAATGTGTGACAGGGGAGAGAGGGGAGTTATAAAAATGTGACATCCAACAATTTTGCACTACACAGATAAAAAGAAACACTGAATTTTCTGCCTTATCTAATGCACATAAAGGGAATGCTAGATTTGGCAGAACATAATGGGATATTTCATGTAAATGTAAGCCAGATAACGCCTGAATCGAGCCTGTTGTATGAAAGATTGCAAACAATATCGTTGTTTACGCCCCTTAGGCTAGGAATTACACGAATGGAAATTTTACGCGCTTGTTAAAATTAATTATTTTTTTCTGTGTAGGTAATCTAAATTTATCAGCGTTAAATCGAAAACAAAGGCGTCGAAAAGTTTAAGTGTACGGTAAATGAAAATACACACTTAGTTGCCTGAATGCAAAATATTATTTACTGATGTCATACATGTTCTTATCGTCAATGAGCATGAACCGCACGAGCTTTGCTTAATTCTGGAACTTCGTCGAAGTTTGGTTTTGTTGAAAATCAAAATATTGTGTTCATTTTTGGTTGCGTTGAATTTAGATTTGATTCAAACGCTGGTCGATGCATTTTTTTTTCGTGCATACCGGCTGCGCAATTAACAAGCCAACTGTAGTGTGTGAACACTGGCGAGATATAAAAAACAAGCTTCGAAACCGAAAGATACACTGAAGGTTTATTTTAATCATTCTGTTGCGAATGGAGGGATTGTTAAAAAATGTTCCAAAAATACCACCGGATGAAGGAACTCCAGCCTTTCAGTTCTTCACAAGCTCCTCTAGATTCGGACAAAAAAGTTCCCTCTAATTAGCAAGTCCTAAATAGGATGCAATTTCCAAAGAATTGGATATTATTAATTCCGAGATTTCTAACCTGCTGATTAGAGAGCGAAATGACATGTTTTTGGCTATACAGGCCCTAGAGAAGAAGAAATCGATTCAGCAACGTCAAAAGACAAGCAGATTGAACCGAAAGAAGATTCTTGAGGAAGAATTTGAAACAAACGCTTATCTTACCAAGCGTCTCAAGATGCGGCCGAATAAAGGACCATCTCCGATGGAGAGTAACCAAGCATAGTTGCTGAAGACGTTGGTCGATCTGGGTCAGCATGGAGCGTCAGCTGGGCAGAGAGGTGACGTTAAGAATTTGAAAATCCTTTATAGCAACAACAGCATTGTTAAAAATAAATACGTACGCGAAAAAACTTGTCAGTTTGAATATTCCATTTTGAAAGTAACAAAAATATCATAAATCTTGAAATCTTGATTTTATAGCATATGACACAGTGCTTTAGGATGGTGGAGAGTGCGGTCAGGAAGAACCTGCTACTTTAAAAAAGTGTATAATTAAGGAATCGAAAAGTGCTTGAAATTTTCTTGGTAATAAAATTATGATCTAGATTAAGTGTTGCACACAATTTCAACGTTAAGAGTTCAGAGCAACGCGGTAACCGAGAACAGCAAACAGCGGAAAAGACCGAGAGAAAAACAGAAACTGTGAACTCCGAGTCAAAGCAGAAACAAGTTTATTCATGTTCATATTCGTTTACATTCGTTTTGTTATTGACAGAAAATATCGTTTAACGTTTAGGTCATGGTTAATCTAAAGAGATAGGTAGGCCCGCACGAGGGGTGATGGTTGGGTACAGTAAATATTCAATACGCCCCGTCAAGCCGATAACCCGAGCATATTCCGAAGCCTTACGAACTGAGGTCCTGGTAGGGCCTTGGTCATGATATCGGCAACTTGTAGATGGGTTGGCACGTAGGACAACTTAATAACTCCTCGCTGAATCTCGTTCCTGACGAAATGCCAACGGACATCCACATGTTTCAATCGTTTTGTCGGTTTCTCGTCCTCCGCCACTCGAATACAAGCCTGATTATCCTCCTGAATGATTGTTGGTTCGTTGAGACTTCTATGGAGATCCTTCAACACCTTCCTCAGCCAAATCACTTCAGTTGCTCCTACACTTAGCGCCACATATTCGGCTTCTGCCGAAGAGAGCGCTACTGACGTCTGCTTGCGTGTCGCCCACGATACCAAACATCCAGAAACGTAAAACACGAAACCTGATGAAGATCTCCGATCGCATACATCACCTGCCCAGTCAGCGTCGACATATCCTTGGAGCAGGCTGCATTTACCATCGCGTCGAAAAACCAACTTCAATTCCAGTGTTCCACGAATGTAGCGCAAAATGCGCTTGAGGTGACTCCAATGTTCCTTCGAAGCACAACTTTGGAAGCCACTGAAATAGTTAACGGCTGCACACAAATCTGGACGTGATGTTGTAGTAGCGTACATCAAACAACCAATAAGTTCGCGGTAAGGTTCGTCAGTTACTTTGGTCGTATCGGAACACTTTTCCAGCTTGAGGCCTGTCGCTATCGGCGTCTGTGCTGGCTTGCACTCTCCCATATTAAAACGGTTCAGCAGGCTTACTAAATACTGCTTCTGGTCGATGCTGAGTACTCCCGAGGTCCTGTCGTATTCCACTGATAGTCCGAGAAAAGTCTTCACCTCGTTGAGATCAGTCATCTCGAACTCCTGCTTCATGTTATCCTTCAGCACAGTTATCATCTCCAACGAACGGCATGCGATCAATATATCGTCAACATAAATGATCAGAACAACAAGTTCTCCGTTCTTTACAGTAGTGTATAGACAACTGTCGGCCTCACTCCGAATGAATCCAAGTCCGGTAACAAATTCGTGGAATCTAGAGTTCCACGCTCGGGACGCTTGTTTTAATCCGTATAACGAACGATGCAACTTGGCTACTAGCCCCTTGGTAGCGAAATCCTTCGGCAATCGCATATAGATTTCCTGCTCCAAGTTTCCATTAAGGAACGCTGTTTTAACATCGAGCTGATGAATGTGCATTTCTTCCGAGTTTGCTACGGCCAGTACCATCCGCAGAGTTGTCATCCTAACCACTGGCGAATAGGTGTCTTCGTAGTCAAAACCTCTTTGCTGGAAGAACCCCTAGCCACCAATCTGGCCTTATAACGATTGTTCCCCTCAAAACCGTGCTTAGCTTGAACAACCAACGACTGTCGATTGCTTTACGTCCAGGTGGCAACGCAGTCAGGGTCCAAGTTTTGTTTCGGACCAACGCATCCATCTCCGTAGCTATCGCCGCTTCCCATTCAGGCCAGTCGTTTCTTTTCATCAGCTCCTCCACAGTATTCGGAACGTTGTCAACAAAATTCTCCGCGCACATCGAAAGGCCGCATGACATCTCGTAGCAATCAAACCACTGAGGCTCCCGCCGCAAACGATCGCTCCTTCGTACCTCCGGTTCCACAGGAACCACGGCACCTTCTTCATCAGCATTGTCCGCGCCTTCCTGATCGGTGTCAGCAGTCTCCAGATTCAATGGACGGTCCTGATTCAGCTTCAAAGAAACATGTTTCGGTGGAACATCATTCGGCAACTGCTTGACGTCCGGACCATCACCGAAGAACGAACTCTCATCGAACACAACATCCCTAGCCACTATTACCTTCTGCTTCGTATCATCCCACAGCCGGTACCCGTTCACGGTGTAGCCCACCATGTACAACTTCTTGCTTTTAGGATCGAGTTTTGTTCGCAATTCCTTAGGGATGTGAGTGTAAGCAACGCTGCCAAAAATCCGCAGTTTGGTCACGTCAGGCTTGCGACCTGTCCACAACTCGCATGGTGTTTTGCTTTCACCTACTCGCCGAAGTCGGACATCTATTTGTCAAATAGGCCGCCGTATAAACCGCCTCTCCCCACATCTCTTTCCCGAAACCACTTTCAGCTAGAACGGCCCTCGCACGCTCCATCAGTGTGCGGTTCATCCGTTAGGATACGCCATTCTGCTGTGGCGTATACGGCATCGTTGTCTCCATTGCAATACCTTTCTTGCAGCAGAAGGTACGCATCTCGCTGCTGACGTACTCGCCGCCGTTATCCGTCCGGAGCCTTGAAATCCTCGTGCCAAACCGTGCTGTCACAAGCGCCTCGTAGTCACGAAAGTGTTCATATACTTCGTCCTTCGAGGACATCAGGAAGATGATTGTGAAATGGGAAAAGTCATCAATGAATGATACATAGAATCGTTTGCCGTCCCATGTATACGGCGTCATGGGCCCACACACATCACTGTGTATAAGCTCCAGTGGACGAGAGGAACGCCTATCCTCGCTGGAAGTGAATGGCTGCTTCGCGATTTTTCCGGAAAGACACGGCTGACAAACAACTGTACTATCATCAAACTCCGTTAGCATCAAACCGTCCACCATCCTGTGCCGCACCAGCCGCCGAAGGCTGTCGCACCCTACGTGGCCGTACCGTTGATGCCAGAGAACCGCGTTCCGTGATACTTTGCCGGTTACCATAGCAGACCCCAATTCACTCTTCTTACAATGCACATCCAACTCGTAGAGTTTACCTTTTAGCCAGCCGACTGCAAATACTGTACCGTTCTTGGTGATCCGCGCTCGATCGTCCGAGAAGCATACTTGGAATCCGGAATTGGTCACCCGCTTCACGGAGAAAAGATTACAGCTTAGACCCGGCAGGTATAGGACGTCCTTCGCCTTGCATTTCCTCGCGCTACCGTCGACAGTTGCATACACCACCACGTCATCGCTGTATTCAGCCAGCAGCTTCTGAGCGTTGGCAACAACAATCTCCACGGGCGGTGTCAACTGCTTCATCGACACGAAATAGCTAGAGTCATTTAACATATGATCGGTGGCACCGGAGTCGAGGTACCAACCAATCTTCACTGTATCTTCGGCGTTCGACGCCACAAATGCCACCTCCGGTTTGTCTTCAGCACCCATGTTCGCATTTTGCGAATTCCGGTTCACTTCACTTTTCTTCTTTGCCTTATTGTTCTGGCTTTTATCGTCCGAGTCAATCTTCACACGGCAATCTGCCTTCTTGTGCCCGATCTTTCCGCACTTAAAACACTTCATTCTGCTTCTGCTGTGCTTGCTTGACATCGCAACTCCTTCACTACCGCCATCGTGTCCCGCTGTATCCAACAATTGCCTCTTCATGTCAACGTCCAGAAGCCGCTTTTTAACGAAGTCCATGGTAACGCCTCCGAGGAGAGTTTCCATTGCTGTCACGACAGAATCGAAGGACGCCGGCAGTGTCAACAGCAAGTTAGAAACTGCATCCGATTCCTCCACGTTCGCGCCGCTTTCTTTTAGTTCACGAATCAACCGATCGAAGCGTAACAGATGTTCCGCCAACGAAGCACCTCCTCTGTCAGAGTATTTCAGCGTCAAAAGTTGTTTCCTGATGATCAGCTGTCCAGCTACACCACGACGCTCGAACACATTCTTCAGCGTCGTCCAAATCGCCTTCGGCGTCGCGCAATCCTTAATCAATTCAAGCTGGTTGTCCGCGATCGCTTGCACGAGGAGCGATTTGCACTTCTTTTCGGCCATTATTCTTTCAGCCACTTTCTTTTTCTTCTCCGCACGCGTAGCCGCCAAATCCTTCTGCGTTTCGCGCAGTTCCTCGACCTCAGCCACCTCCCGCTGGAGGCAATCCAAAAGATCAAAGGTATCGAGAATGCATTCCACCCGAAATTTCCAATTATGGAAACCGGTTCCGGCAAACGGGACGATCTTTGCTTTCTCCTCCATGCCTGGGCCCATAACCTACAGAGCAACGCGGTAACCGAGAACAGCAAACAGCGGAAAAGACCGAGAGAAAAACAGAAACTGTGAACTCCGAGTCAAAGCAGAAACAAGTTTATTCATGTTCATATTCGTTTACATTCGTTTTGTTATTGACAGAAAATATCGTTTAACGTTTAGGTCATGGTTAATCTAAAGAGATAGGTAGGCCCGCACGAGGGGTGATGGTTGGGTACAGTAAATATTCAATAAAGAGAAACGGTCGGGAACTTTGAATAAATCACCATCGTTTGCGAAAAAAAAATCAATCAATTTATTATCAACAAGAAATTTTGAATCCAGTCCTGTATGGAAATTTCAAAATAGGATATTCTCTCTTTTTGAGATATGGAAAAAATTATGAAATTTTTTACAATTTTGCTAACTGTGATTTAAATAAATAATTCTTGTGGTGGAAAGTGCTTTAAATTATCTCAGCAAGCTGAAAAATTATGCAATGGCAAATTTTTTACACAAAAGTGTCTAGGGCTCAGAAAAATTGAAAGATAACATCATCTATACCAAAATTGCCCACAAAATTGAAATATTGAATTCTTGAAATCCATGTCGAGGTGGAATCATTTCTTGATCTCCCGGTATGAGAATTTCAGTGGAATTTCCAAGAATGTTCAAGGTAAACCTCGAAAATCCTCGATATATTTCAAAAACAAAAAACTCACCGTTTTTAAATTGTATGGTTCTAAAAATCAAATTTTGCAATCAAAAACAATTATTTCTGTTGAAATATTCATGATTCTATTTCTTTTTCACTTTCTGATCATATTCTTTTTCGGACTTATGAGTAATTTCAAGATTTTTCAGAACTTTTTTCTACGAGTCATGATGTTTTGCGCATCTTCTTTACAAGAAAAAGTATGTATATTTCCATATCATTTTCCATATCTCGAGAATGGATGAACATCATTCATCCAAAATTTTCAATCGCAAAAAAGTTTCTTTTTTCGCGATACAAACGGTGTTTTTCTGGTTGTTCCAAACAATTTTTCCTAACCTTGAAATAATGTTGTGAAAAATATCTTTCCAGACCTTTTTTTTCTATTGATTAGAAAATTTCAAGCACTTTTTACAACTCAATTTATGTTTTACAAAGTTTGAACTGCAAACTTAAATCATACACCTGAGCTGAACTGCGATCAGTGACTGGTGTTTAAACCAGATTTTGCCCGATTATGGGGTAACTTTTGCTCAAAAATGTGTTACTTATCCACAAAAGTGAAGAAAAAATCGGTTTCCATATTAGACCCGGGGATATCTCATAGAAGTGTAAGTGCATTTTAGAGTGTGGTTCATGAGTTATGATTTTTTTAAAGTAAGTATACTTAGAAAACTAAAAATGTTATAAACTCAACTAAAACTCCCCATTTCTCAAATTTTATCCATTGTAACCTCGTTATTCAGATGGTTGTAAAGATGTCATGTAAATCAGTCATACCGATGTGATCTAGAGAGAAAGCTACGAATCAGCATATTTTAATAAAGCTTTGTTTTTGGATCTTCATAAATCATCGGTGCGATTTATAAAGAGTAAACAAATATACAATGAAATTATTGCATCTACTATTTTTTTTTCTACTTTTCAACTAAGATTATTTCAAATTAAAAACAGACATGTTTCTTAAATAAGTACAGTTAAAAATATATGTGTATATATATATATATATATATATATATATATATATATATATATATATATATATATATATATATATATATATATATATATATATATATATATATAAACACTACGTTTTTTGCAGAAGAAAACATGTCAAACGATAAGTTTTGTCCATCTGTTACGAATATCTTGATTTATCTTTGGCAGTTGTTTCCATCTATCATCTATCCGTGGACAGAAAAACTTCACACATGTACACTCAGTAGCAAAAAAAAAGCCGAGCAAAATTTTCCTTCCAAAAAACGCGTTGGTCAACCTTCTGTCACTTTGTCAATTATCAATATTTTTGGCTGAAAATTTCACAACACTATAATCAATGTAAAGGCTTTATGTGACCAAAATTTCATGTTGATAAAATTTATAAGTTTGAAGTTATCATAGCATATGTCAAAAAGTCATTTTTGGACATAGCAATTTCAAAAATCTGTATTTCTGTGAAAAATTTAGATACCGTATTATAAATTTCTCCATAGCTTAAAATAATATAGTAAATTATATGGACAAAATTTGTTTCCATCAAGTGGTTTGGACTACAGCTGGTGTCAAAGTTGACGCACCAAAATGAGTATTTCCCCTTTTCATCCGATATTGACCTTGCTGAAATATCGGTGCAAAAAAAAAGCCGAGGTGAATTCATCTTATTAATACACATGATTTGTTACGCGTGACATATCCCAAATAACTAGTGTAAACCACGAAGAACTTTAAAAGTATGGCATTCAATATGAATTGGTTTGTGAATACTACGTATATGTACAGTATTATACAGTATTTTTAATAAAATTCACCTCGGCTTTTTTTTGCACCGATGTTTCAGCATGGTTAATATCGGGCGAAAAAGGGAAATACTCATGTTGGTGCGTCAACTTTGACGCCATCTGTAGCCCAAACCACTTGATGGAATTTTTAAGCTATGGAGAATTAGGGGATCAGGGATTACTATGGAAAGGATACCAGAGGACCTTCGAAAAACTATCGTCAGGGGAACCGGAATGTTGTTACGCCATATTATACCTATCGATGCTTGGCTATTCAGAAATAATGAAACATCCCGCAACATATCTCACAGGCCATCCCCCTTTTTTTTTTAGCAAGTAAATACTGTCTTATCTTTGCGCGATGTAACCGTTAATTGCCGACTTAGCTCTTGCAGCCCTGACGACTTCCTCGTCGACTCGGGTGCCGATGTCAATATCATCGGCGGAAATGATTGGCTGCGCTTAGGAAGGGAATTTCATAGAGGGTTGGCTAAACGGGAACTAATCAACCATCTCGTAACAAAAGAACTTCGGGCATATACTACAGAGACTCCAATGGTGGTACGATGTGCCTTCAGCGCTCAAGTAGAAGTCGATAAAGTGACCAAACCACTGGTCACAGCGGAATTCCTCGTTGTGGACGAAGGTCACCGGTCGATGCTAGGGCGGAAAACAGCGAGTGAAATAAATTTATTGAAAGTTGGCCTCTCAGTTAACAGCTGTGATCAATCTGTTATCGCTGAAACCTTCCCTTAAATACCAGGAGTTAGCGTTAAATTTAGCGTGGACCCTTCCGTCCTCCCTGAGAAGAACGCAAACTACAACGTCCCGGTGGCTTACCGGGATGCGGCTAGATTGCGTCTTGAAGACATGGAAGCTAGGGGCATCATTGAACGTGTCGTGAGGGCGCCTGAATGGATAAGCGGCATGTCTGCGGTACCCAAGGGCAAAAATGACTTGCGGCTTGTAGGCAATATGCGTGCACTCAACAAGGCAATTAAGAGGGAGTATTTTTGCATGCCCTTAATATACGAGGTGAAGGTAAAACTCCATGGCGCAAAACATTTTACGAAATTGGACCTCAGTAATGCTTATTACCACCTCGACATTCCTGGCCGAAAATGGTAGGTATGTACCGGTTGACACGTTTAATGTTTGGAGTGAACTGCGCCCCTGAGATGTTGCAAAGGGAAATGTCTCGCTTACTAGAAGGAGTTGATAATGTCATCATCTATATCGATGACTATCAACGAAAAGGAATGCTAGTTTGACATGACAGTTTTTCATCACATTTTTGGGATACGGTTTAGATGAAAATAGATTCCACGTGGATGACGCAAAAATCAAAGCAATACGAAGATTTCGACCGTCGACCAGTGTCTCAGAACTCAAAAGTTTTTAGGACTGGCTCCATACACCAGTCCCTATATCAAGGATTTCGCCGACATTTCGAGCGCCCTCTGGTTTGCCACTACCACTAACAATTGGTGCTGGGGCCCTGAACAGCTTGCAGCATTCGAAACAATTAAAGACAGGATCACTCGTTGTACGACATCCTTGGGATACTTCGCTGATAATGAACGAACAATTTTGTACACGGATGCATCGCCGAACGCCCTGGGTGCAGTCCTGGTGCAGAGTGCATCTCAACCGCCTCGCATCATCAGTTTCGCGTCAAAATCCTTAAGCGCTAGCCATCGTGTGAGCCGTGGAGCATTTTTCGTTCTTCCTGTTTGACCGGCACTTCACACTGCAAACGGACGCACAGGGTGTTGCCTTCATATTAAACCGATCTCGAGAGAACTCCAAGCGGGCGTTAAGGACATACACGATGGAATCCCCTTGTGGTAGGAGCGATGGCTTCCTCACCCACACATACACACGTTGGGTTTGCTCAACAAAATATTCCAAATTAATCCACTTACCTGCAGTGAATTATTGCCATACTGCTAATAGGACAGCAGAACACAATATTTAATCAATTCACACTGTTTATTTCACTGAAAACACTCTGAATTGATCAACTAGTGCTCATTTCCACAGAGCAGGTAATTTTTCGTCGCCTTTGTTTACCTTTTAAAAGCCAGGATCTGCCTATTATTTTCTCACAAAAAACTGTATTTTCACTTTCCGTAGCCACCTGAAAACTATTTACTTTCACTGAAAGATTAATTATCATCACGCTCTTGAAAACAGTGGACGAAAAATCTGTTTAATTAACGAGAAAGGTGCAAAAATTCAGCAGCCGGTCTCAAAACTGCGCGTTTTTCTTTTTTCTAATTTACACTCAACTATGCGTAGCGCAGCAGAGCGAAGTGTTGTCAGCAACTGTTTGCGCAAGTGCGCTGGACTGATAAAAGTTGAAATTTTGAGATTCTCATTGAAAAAGTACTTTAAAGGGCCTACCATTTGATACTTAGTTAGTACGAGATGGAGGAAAATATTTGATCTGATCCCAAATATGTTTGAAAGCCATTCCATGTATATTAATTTCAGAAGATAATTCAACCTTACTCTTGATTAAGAAGAAAGAGGTAAAGGGTAAAATTTCGAACGCGTCGTAACCATGAAGGCATCCATGGGATTTAAAAATCCAAGGGTGATATTGTTGTACTGGATAAAAATATTATTGTCGAAGAACAGGCGTCAATGCACATCTGTCAGGCACATAAATGCATAGTCATTTTTGTGAACAGCAATGACCATACTGATTACATCATGCATGAAGTAATTTTTACTGAATCGTACTTTGAAACCAAAATTGAAAAATTATTTTTTGAAAAACACGTGCTGAAAAAAGTGACACAAGTGACACATGATGAAATTTCTATTAAAACATAGAGTAAATACATACATTAACTTACCAAAGCTCCACATTGAAATAAAGTAAAGCAAATCAAATATATTCATTTTTATTAACATCACAAAACAAAATAATATCTCTTTGTGTTTGTGGTACGTACCTCAAGTAACTTCAAAGTGTTTCAAAATAAGAGATCATTATTATGAGTAAACAACATTCAACTGGATTCGTGTGATAAACTTAATAAAAATGTGGCAATCGAATTATGTTGTACAACATGAGCTGTCATTGGTTGTCAGAATTCAATATAACGTGAAATTATTATTATTATTATTATATTTATTATCTCAGGTGCATAATTTTAAACGTTTTTCAAACATTTTATGTTTCAGCGATCTACTCAAAGACTCATTCGATAATTTATGATTGAAATAAGAACTGAACATTAACGTTTAAAATTCACCAATATTTGTATTGAACTAGATGGCTTAATATTAATATGCCCCAGACTCCCTTAACCTTTAAAAAGGATTCTTATTTAGGTTTTATGCTTTTTTAAAAATGTGAATATATTAGGGAATAATTGAATGGATGTACTGTAATCCACTAAGAAAAATTAAAATTACTGGCAACCATGACCGTTTTCTTCATGCCTTCTCAGCCCATATAGTTTTGATGTGGAATACATACGTGGTCGGAACAACATCGCTGACCACCATCTCGATTATATACTGGTAATGACGATCCCTTTGATGAACAACATAGTCCTTGGGAAATTGCTGTTCTTGAGGCAAATTCGGTTGGGTTTCCAACTGAGAAGGAACTACAAGAAGAAACAGTAATTGACGCGCTAGAGACAAGATGATTTATCTGTTCACGACGGAATTTTAGTCAAAAACGGATGTGCAGTGGTGCCAAGCAAGCTTCGGCAGAAGATACTGAGTTTGGCGCATGATGGACATCCTATGGTCGCTAAACTTAAAAGCATTTTACGGGAGCGCGTGCGGTGGCCTGGAATGGGTACCGATGCAGAAGAATGGGTAAAAACATGCAAAACCTGCGCCACTAATGGTCTACCGGAAAAACCAACTCCAATGAAAAGGATTTTTGCTCCCCAAGCTGTTTGGGAAACCGTAGCAATAGTACGTTAGATTCTGTGGTATCTCAATTCTTCTCATCGTCCACTATCGGTACAGGTACGATTTTCTTGTGATTTTAACCACACCAAAAATATGTTGTTTTGTTCTTACCTTCCTGTCATAATAGGTTCCTAATTGCTCGACCAGTTAAGTCTATAGTCACTAGATTCATAGTCTGGCGGATACAACGACGGGAGCCAACTGAATTGTTACTAGCGGAACCAATCGGGCATTACGATACAGTGATGCTCGATTGGCTACCGTCGTTGTATCCGCCAGACCATGAATCTAGTGACTACAGTTAAGTCGACAAACTTCGAACAGACTAAACTGGTTCTCGAGGAAATCTTCGCCCGTGAGGGTTTTCCAAAAACTATTCGCTCCGATAACGGGCCGCCATTCAATGGCGATGAATATAAAACCTTTTGCGCCGATTGTGGAATCAAAACCAGTTTTTCGACACCTCTATTTCCGCAACAGAATGGCACCGTCGAAAATTATAAGAAGATCGTAAATATAGCAATAGCCTCCGCAGTCAGCAACGGATTGTGTTTCAAGGATGAGTTGTATGCAGCTGTTAATGCCAGTCTCAACGATGTTCTAATTGCTAGTTCCAGCCGTCTAAGTCGTCCCGGCCCTGGGTCTAGTGATGGGGACAGGGCTCTTCAAGCTGCCATCTATGGCAAGTATCCTTCACCTAATGACGTTACTCGGGCTGATACTGCCTCATCTTTCAGATCGCTGCCTGCCAAATCCTCTGCCCCCTAATTGACCGCTTTTCTGTGGTTCGCTCGCCGAGTACCAGTTGGCATGCAGTGACGCATGCTACGATGTTTACGACTTCACGGAAACCTGGCTTAATATAAACACATCATCGAAGCAACTGTTCGACGACACGTATAATGTCTACCGGCTAGAACGATCGTCTCTCAATAGCAACAAGAAATCTGGTGGTGGAGTTCTTCTTGCCGTGCACTCAAAATTCAAATCTCGACTTCTGAAGCCTCCAGAAGACTTGAACGGTTGAACACCTTTGGGTGGCGATATCCACTGAAACCGGGACTCTGTTTATTTGCGTGGTCTATATTCCCCCCGATTGTGTTAGCGACAGAAGCCTTATCGAAAAGCACGCTATTTCTTTGGATTAGATCGTGTCACAAATGGGACAATATCGTCATCGTGGGAGATGTTAACCTAAGCACGATTTCATGGTACATCGATACTAACGGCTTCCGCTATTCAGAAAATTCCTGTTCGTCATTCAGACCGGCTTCTCTCTCCTTGCTTCACGCTTGCTGGATCTATGTTTCATCAGCGAAGTATTTGGCCAAAGATGTTTCGTTCTTCAAGCTCCGACACCGCTTGTGAAAAGCTGCAGAAATCATTCCCCGCTGCTTCTGACACTGGAGTTTAATCCTAAGTACAGCTTCCATGACAACATCTAAAAAGTTTATTATGACTTCACCCATGCTGATTTCGAGCAAATGAACAACTTTTTCGCCGCCGTGAATTGGAACACGACCCTTGCAAACAAGGATGCGAATTCTGCTGCTTCGACTATGTGTAGAATTTTGCTGTACGCCGTTGATCAATTCGTGCGTAAGAAACTCAACCGTAAGACTCCCAAACCTGCTTGGTCTAATTCCGATCTCAAACATTTGAAATCGGCGCCCTTTTCCTTTGGCGGTTCGTGAATGAACAACGGAAGGAAACCGGTTTACCCTCCACTATGACTGACGGCATAAACGAAGCTGACTTTGTCGCGGATATCGCCAACTTGTTCTGTAATCAGTTCAATAGTGTCTTCTGTGACGAAACTCAGGATGCCGAGGGCCTCGAAGCTGCTACTAGCAATGCTCCCCGCTTATCTGTATTTGGCTCTGCTTTCATTATCCATAGTGATATGGTAGTTTCAGCCTGGGTGCGGTCCTGATGGTGTTCCTTAAATTGTTCTGAAACGTTGCCTTAACACACTCGCTGCGCCCTTGGCTACGGTTTTCAATTTATCATTAACTTCCGGTGTGTTTCCCGAATGCTCCGTCGCCAACTGTCGCCAACCGAACGATCCGTCGCCAACTGTCGTGGAATTGCTGCACTAAGTGCTGCATCTAAGCTATTCGAACTAATTGTTCTACAAAGGCTGGTCCATGACTACTGACAAGCTATTTCTTCTGACCAACACGGTTTTATGCCCAAGCGCTCAACGGCGACCAACCTTACCTTACCGTATACAAGTAGACGCCATATACACAGATTTCTCTGCGGCCTTTGATAAAATGAAACATCAGATTGCAATTTCCAAATACGACAAAATGGGGGTTCACGAACAAATGTTGAACTGGCTCCGCTCATACCTGACTGGTAGATCTATGTCTGTGAAGATTTCAGATTATGCCTTGTCCAGCTTTTCAGTAACATCCGGCGTTCCACAAGGCCCATTCCTTTTCCTGCTATATATGAACGAGGTGAACTTGGTCCTCAGATGCCTGAAATTATCCTACGCGGATGACCTAAAAATGTACTACGTCATAAAATGTTCAGAAGACGCCCACTTGCTTCAGCAGGAACTACAAGTGTTCGACGACTGGTGCCGGATCAACAGAATGTCCTTAAATGTATCCAAATGCTCGACTATCTCCTTTGGCCGAAAACGTGCGATGTATCTACACGACTACATCCTTCGAGGAACGCGCTTGAAACGTGCAACAACAGTAAAGGATCTGGGAGTAATGCTAGACACCAAACTGTCATTCGACATTGCCATATAGTTTCTAAAACCTCATCGTAGCTAGGATTCATCTTCCGCTTCGCAAAAAACTTCAAAGACGTTTATTGTCTGAAGGCACTATACTACTCTTTGGTTCGTCCTTTTTTGGATTACTGCGCAGTCGTTTCATCCCTTTTCTACCAAAATTCACTCCAGAGGATCGAAGCCGTTCAGCGAAGGTTTATACGCTTTGCTTTGCGACATCTTTGTTGAGCAAGACCCTGGCAGACCGCCGGTTACGCGATAGCCGGTGTAAGCTCTTCATCATGACCGTAACGCTGGTAGATCACCTTTTCGTGGTGCGTTACGGGGTATCAGATTCATCATCGAACCCTAGTCTGAATTAATTCAAACTAGGGAACATATTTGTTATTTGTAGCCAAAGGGAACATATTTTAGTCCTTGTTGACATTTTATGTCTTATGAAAAGTGACAATACTCGTTTTGCAATTGTGCGAGGATGAGCTTAGAATAAGTAAAACATGGTTAGTCTTCATTTATGTGAATTCTCATTGTCTATTTGATGTTCTATAGTTTGAATTGGTTATGACTAGGGTTCTGATGCATGGTCAGTATCGGAAGTCATAGTTTGTTTTCGCAATGAATCTGATTTTGACCGATAAAGGAGCGCCCTTTGAAGAAAGTGCTCTCACTCCTCAAAGGGTTTGGAAATAGCGGAAACTTTCAATAAAATTTGATTCATTGCCAACAAAACAAACAATGACAACTGTAACAACACCGAATACCTCGTCATTTCTCAATAGTGATTAATCGACATGCACTAAACAAAGGACACGGGATATACTACAATAGATCAAATTACTGGTCTCAGTGGTTTATGTCCCGAACAGAGGAAAAAAAAGCTCATCAACCTTGAATTGATGGAAGGGAGGCGTATGGTGGCCAATACAGACCAAGAAAGTTGGACATTGGTGCGAGTACACCGACAAGAGCAAGGGCGCTGGTCCGGCTAGCCAAAGCACCGACAAACCGACATGAAACTCACTATTCACTATTGATCAAGAATCCATAACGACCGATTGAAATGTGCTGCGATCCCATCTGTCAAAACCTATAGTATAATTTTATCTAGATCAAATAAATGTGTACAGAATTTCTCAGACATGAACCTTCTTATCAAGTTCCCAAGCGTGTTCGTGGCTTCAATAAACGTTCTCAGCGAACACGGAGATAGATGTCAGTAATATGACTTGAACAGAAATATTAAGACATTTTCTATCGTCATTCATGTCGGTTCGTCGGTGGCCAAAGTATTAAAGACCTTCCTCCAGAAAATGCATCCGAGTAGTATGGTCCGGGGCTGCTTTTTGTGGTTTGTAGAGGGTAATCTGGCCCTTATCAATGGGATCATGACAGCAGATGGCTATATTGATACTCTGTGCTAAAATCTGGAGGTGTAATGTGTAATTGCTGAAAATGGGGTTGGAAGCAGGGATGCCAGATATTTTTTTCAAATGTCTGTGATAAAAATTTGAAATGTCTGGGAATGTCTATAAAAGTCTGTAAATTTTTTTTATAGAAAATTAGACTTCTTTCAACGAAAAGACGTAATCAGAGAGCGAGTTATGTCATTATCGCTATTTGTGTGATTATGTAAACATGTCTGCATCTATTTCTTGGATTGTATGCAACCTTACACTATTGTTTCATATTTTTAAAGTGACACTGAAGCTTGAGGCATTCGTATAGATGACACAATTTTTCAACAGTTTTTCCCCCTGTAAGGCTCTCTTTCCAGTTTTGTATTTTAAAATCAAAATTTAGTTTTCATTTGATAAATTCAACAGATTTTTTTTTTGATTCAACAATAACCATTGATGGTGTGTACCATATTTTAATATGGTGTCATCATCACTCATGATCATCAATATCATTATGGTCATATGAATGATTTTTGTATAGACTGCTTCTTCGGATTGTACGTCATTTCCCGGAATTTCGTTTCCCGGAAGTTCATTTCCCGGAATGACATTTCCCGGAAAACCGTTTCCCAGAAAATCGTTTCCCGGAAAACCGTTTCCCGGAAAGTTCAAATCCCGGAAAATTTAATATTTTGCTAAAAAAAATTTTATTCTATAAATTTATACAAAACCTAATTTCGTTTTATAAATATAACCTCATGGTAATAACTATTTTTGTTTGATCTATTTATTTCCTATATATTCTGCAAAAGTAAGCACAGGCCCGTGATATTCAGCTTTTCCTTTTTTTCAAAATGTTTGAAAGAACAGCTCATGTTTAAAAGAAGGGTAAATCTCCTATGAAAGGTATTTTTTTTTTTCATATCTAAAGTACAAAAACATATTTGAGAGAACTATTAATAGGAGATTCACCCTTCTTTTAAACATGAACTGTTCTTTCAAACACTGGTTACTGGTCTATCCACCTCAGATAAATATTTGCTCATTAAGCCTATCTCAAAGTGACTTTTCACTATTTGACCATTTCCAAGCATTTGCATTAATTTTACAGAAACAATCAAGTTTTGTCTTTTACCTTGTTTCCAATAAATTTCAATACATAAATATATAGATGGTTTTTAAAGCTTCATTTTTTTCAGTTTAATATTTGAGAAAAAAAAGAAAATTATTTATTCCGGGAAATGGTGCATTCCGGGAATTGTTATATTCCAGGAAACGTCATTCCGGGAAATGAACTTCCGGGAAATGACGTACAATCGCTTCTTCTGTTAGTGAGTGATTATATCTTAAATTTCAGGGAATCTCTCTCCTGATCTTCTGCAAGGCTCTTTGCTTTATTTTGGGAAGTGTCCTCTTGAACTTCAGACAAAATTCCTCATGAAGTTCTTGTCACTTCTTGTCCTTCAGTCACTCCTTGTTTTCTTCTAAATTCACATTTAAGAACCCCCCCCCCTCCCTTACCTTCCAGAAACATTTGGTATTTTTTTTCCTGAACATAGTTACTTTCTAAACTTCTGATAAGTCCCATCCTGAACTACGAGGAAAGTTTCTGCAAAACTTTGAGAAAGTACTCTTCAGAATTTCTGGAAAATCTTCTGTTGCTAGAAGTTCTTCTGAACTTCGAAGTTCTTTTCTGAACTGCCAAAATAATCTCTTCTGAACCTCAGAGAGTATTGTCATTGGTATTGTCCTGAACTTCGGGGGTAGTTTGTTCCTGAATTCCTGAGAATTTCCTGCTTGAGCTACTAGAAAGATCCCCCTATACTTCTGAAAAGTTTCTTCCTGATTTTATCAAAAGAATCTACCATAACAAATTTAGATTTTGTGAACTTCGAGCAGTTCTCATTCTGAAGTTCTGGAATGTTTGATTCGTAACTTTGGGGAAGCTCTCTAGCACTTCTGGGTAGTTCCAACTGAACTTTTGGTCTCTTCGTAACTTCTGAGAAGTACTCTTGTGAACTTTTGAGGAGTTCTTTACTGATTTTTTTTGAAAAATTCCTTCTTGACCCTAGAGTTAGTTTGCTTCCTGAAATTCGTTGATGTTTTTTCCTGAGCTTGTTCTGATTTGGAAAAGCTACCAAATACTTCTAGGAAGATCCAACTAACATTTCGAGAAGGTTCTTCTGAATCTTCTGGGAAGTTATTTCCTGAACTTGAGAGAAGTTCTTTCCTCAACTTCTATGACGCATCGTCCTGAGGATTTTTTTCCAGATTTTTGAGAAATGATAGGTAGTGCTCCTTCTTGGTTAGCTCCCGTCTGAATTTTGGGAAGTTTTTTTTCTGAACTTCTGGAAGTTCTAATCTTGAATTTCTGGGAAGAACTCCAAAACCTCTGAAAAATTCCAAACTTCAGAGAATTCCTCTCTCCTCCACTTCTTCCTGAAGCTCTGATAAATCCTTTCCTGATTCTTGGAGAAGTTCTTTCTTGAAATTCTGGTAAGTATGATCTTGAACTTCGATACTGAATTTTTGAGGGTTCTTCTTGCATGAACTGCTTGCTCCCAATACTTCTGAGAAGTTTCTACCAGACCATAGGAGAATTTTTTTTTTCGAGGAAGTCTCTAAGTCTCTCAAACATGATTTGTATTGTTGTGAACCTTGATTTTCGTTGTGACTTAATAGCAAAGGACCAATATTACCAACGCTTTGACAGTAATTTTTCGCATGGGTTTGAACACGCGTCGGATTGAACACTACCATAAGTAGGGACTCCATGTTACGCCCGGAAAGGGCATATACAATACTTATCTCCGGGCCCATTGTGTCTCCAAGTGGCCCACCGCTTTTGTTTCTTAAAGTATTTCTACTTTAAATTATGCCTACGATATTTTAAAACATTTCAACAAAGCTTCTTATGGTATCTACTATACTGAGTTTAAATACTATACTTATGGAATACCTTTATTTGAAATTTTAAAAATATTTCAAATGTCTGTAAAAGTCTGCAACATTAATAAAATGTCTGCTAAATGTCTGTATCGTTAAAAAAGTCTGCAATAAAAATAAAAAGTCTGCAAATTTACAGACATGTCTGTAAATATGGCATCCCTGGTTGGGAGGCATCTACACTTTTCAGCAAGATAATGATCCCAAGCATACTATAGACACTCTTACTCTTACAAGACACACTTACTTGAGTGTCTATACTTCAGAACCCTGACTTGAACCGAATCGAGAATCTTTGTTTCTTTGATTTTCACCGATTTTTCTGTTGAATTTTCAAATTGATCGTTATTTTTTTGTCGTAAAAATAGTTTTTTTTTTTCTGAAATGGTTGATATTTTGTGTGTGTAATAAAAGGAAGACCTTACCAGTAACTAGAAATTAGAAGAAAAAATAGTATCTTCCATTTAATTCCAACTACCTTTGCTTATCTTCGACAGATACGCGTATTTCGTCTACAATGTGCAGACTTCTTCAGTGTCTCGTACTAATAACTCGACTTGACTTAAGTAAACAGCTCAAACCCTCTAGGATACTTACCAGTAAGCCAAACCAAACTTCCATGTGTATTTTTCGACAGGATGTATCCCAACGTTCAGCTCTGTTGCAAATCTACGACTTTTGTAAACATTTACAAAATCATAACGGAACGATATTATTTCTCCGCAGGTCATTGTAGCTTATTCGACGTGACTTTGAAATTCTCGCAAATAAGCTATTACACAGCGTCGAAGTAATACCAATTCTTTATGTTCTTATTCTCTTCTGAACATCTATGACTAGCTTATGTGTAATAAAAAAAAATTCATTTCTATATAAAAGAAACTTTTATTTCCTTTTCTTTTGTCATTTTAGTAATCTCGATCTTGTCCAACCTCTCTACGTTATCTTACAATCATGACTTTTTTTTACTTTTTACAAACGAAGAAGCAGTGTTGTTCCCAAAAAGTTATTAGGTTTCGTGTGCTTGTTCCTTTATTGGTTCACTTGTCGTTGATAACGTTCTTCACAGTTACAGTGATAATTTGATTTGAAAAAAAATTCTTAACCAGCATATAAAGCAGAAAAAAGGGGAATTCGTTACAAGCAACATGGCCACTTTGTAGGCTTCCAAGAGCCGCCTCCGTTTTGGTTCAAATTGTCCATGATGGGGGCTCCACTGACTGGACTAGGCAAGGTTAATTTGATTTGATTCTTGTTAGACTTTTACCTAGCCACTACAAACATAAACAATTTGATAAACTAAGAAAAAGAAATCCGATCTTCTCTTTAAGTCTCAACAGACTGAGGTTTGATTCAATTGATAACAGCTATTATAACGTAAGACGATTAGAATTATGTTTGTCTGTCCATGAGGAGACGGTTTGGGGAAGAAACTTCATATTCAACAGTGCAAATGATGAGAGAGATGATCCAACAGCAGCACGGAAGGGTTATTTGAAACAAAAGTACTTCTTTTTGACCAAATATCAGTGATACGGGTTGTTGACGTTGGGAATTGCTGGCTGCTGCTGCTGCTGCTGCTGTTGTTGGAGGAACTGTTGTTGCAACTGTTGATGCCGGTGATGACCGTGTAGTAGCTGGAAGATCCACCGTTTACTCACTGGCACTCAGAGCTCCATGCAGCAGTGTGTGGCTGGCACTGGCGGCATTGATGCTGTCTCGGATTCTCCAATTCTGCAAAAATATTTCCTCGCATTCCAAAGCATGTTGATCAGTGCGCGCTTGAGGGGATAGACGGACTCGGACATAATCACCATGACGCAACGCAGTTACTTGTGAACGTATCAATGAAGGCCGCAAACATGCTATTCCTGACTTCCATTGAGGAAAACTTTGCCCCTAGCTTCGAAACAGTATGGAGTTTGAACTGTTTGATTATAGTTCGATACTTTTCAAACCGATGTGCTACCTCTGTAAGCTGCTTCCGTTGACAGTGTGAAATGACCAGGAACGTGGCTCTGCCTGAACAGGAAGCACCGTCGGCGTCAACCACGTTGGCAAGGGTGCTGAACGAATGCTCTAGGGCTTTCACCGTTCGGAATCAGTTGATAGACGATACTACTTCCACGCCCGGTACAACGTTTCGTCCCAGATACCTCGTCCGGAAGGCGGTGCATTCCAGGGGCTTCGAGGCTAGCTTCAGGTCCTTCTTCGCGCTCCTTTAAAATAATATCACGCTGCTCTTCGGCAACCAGATCCGCTCTTGTGGACTAAACAGAAAATTTTGGCATCCGGAGAGTTCTGGAAGAATCGCCCAAACATGACCGGTAGTAGTGCATGTCTTTGTCTAGCTCGCGACTTTTCCACGTCAAACACGTGGTAGGATGAGAACCTCCACGTTGCGGTCATATGGTGTCCCTCTGGGATGCAAAGTACTGTTCCATAAAGGATTCCCTGTCCACCGCAAGTCCCACAGGTTGAGCACCAGGTTGCCCAAGAAGCGCACGTGCGAATGCTCGACATCGACTGGAAAACGCAAAAAAAA
>JASCZW010014299.1:0-23281 GCA_034211315.2 Aedes japonicus
ATGTACAATTCAATTGTACTCAAAATCAACGCGGCGTATTTCTAGCTGAGGTTTTGGAAAAGGTTGTGCCCCCAGTCTCCGAAGCCTCTCCAGCGATGAGCACTACGTGTTCCAGCAGGACGGTGCACCAGCCCATACGGCAAATGTGTGGACCAAGCCTGGTGTCGGGACAATTTAACCGCTTTCTGGACTGGCTTTGCTGGCGCTCTGAAAACACGGACAAGATCCTCGGCACTGTTTGGTCTATATGATGGCGAAGCTAATGAACGAATACTAAGGTGTACTTTGGATCATTTCAAGGCGTCATTCTCAAATCTGGGACGAAATGCCCGCTTCGGTCGTGCGTGCTGTACTTACGACGCGTTCGAGAAACGTTTGACTCGTTAAGGGTACAAAGGAGATGTTCAAGATAAATGTTGTAAGCACGTTATGCCTTAAACATAGCTTTCCGTAACATAAATCCAAAAATAAAACATGTTGCGCATTTTTTTAACAAATTTTAGAAAGTATATCGAACTTATTGAACACCGTGTGAAGTTAGTCGATAAGTTTTCTGTATGTGCATAAGCTCAATCTTGACTTGTTCGTAAACATGGATTTCTGTTATAGAACAATCATCTTGCTTACAATGTATGAAACATTCGTCGGCTGGTGCTCATCTGATGAAGACGCTATCTACTTTACACTTTTTTGTTTAATGCATGAGATGGATCGTTCCGTGAAAGACCAGCCACGCGAAGCAAGGTTTGCACTAGGTTGATAACAAGTTTTCGTATCCAGATTCTCAGATGTTTGATGCTTAATTTGTCATCATTTGAGGCTGAATAAACGGCAAAAGCTACAGAAGAGATAAGAAAATTATTATTCGTTCGATTTTCTGTCTCAACTCGTTTGTTATCTGTTGAATTCATTTTGATAACAAATTTTGTGTGTTTTTGGTTTGAAGATTCTATGCTTAAAAACAACCTTTTTCATCACCAGATATCTGTACAACATTACATATTAAATCACGCATAAGACACAAAACTGGCTCTCAAATTTCAATGTGTACGCAAGTTTGATAAAATTGTTGCCAGTACGTCAGTATTTTCATAATATGATTTGTTATATGTTTGTATTCTTCTGCATGGTGGAGAAACAATTGCTGATGCTGAAAGGAGATGAAAAAAAGATTGAGTAAAAACTCGGACGTTACGCATACAAAATAAAACAAAAAAAGGAGAGAATTTACTGCGTTGTAGAAGCGTATGAAAACGGATGTGTGGTTAAACCTTCTGCGCTAGAAACTGTTGGTAATACATGAGCACAATCAAGCGCGTTCCTTTTGTGTTGCCAAGGTGACAGATTCGTTCGTTTGTGCCTTGTTACCTACCTCACGCGCAGGATCGCATGAAGGTAGAAGGAGCACGTCCTTGGTTCGGACTTTGCTGCTATCGTCCAGCGCTGCGAGCCGTGTTCCAATAACTTGTATTTAATTTTCTGGCGTCTGCCGTACGCACGGCACGGAACTTGCAACACACTTCTGCTTCGTATCTTTCGTTCCCCAGCCATCGTCACCGTCCTCTTGCAGACATATCATGGTGATAGGCAGGAGCCTCTCCTTACCATCAGATCTCGGTGTTGTTTACTAAAGATCTGGGCTTGATCCGTAAAAGAATTGAACTAAATTCGCAAATATTTAGCAATAAAATGTTAATATCGGGTTGCCAGCATTATTCCATTGTCTGGACGACACTATGGAAGACGCTGGCGGTAACCCGCAGATTTCTGAGAAACGCGTGTTCCAGAATAGATATTCGTTCCACAGAACCTATGTGTCCTACCGAAAGTTGATCATCTTGCCTAGGAAAAGGATGCGAATCGTGTGGAGGTAATGTTAGCAAAAATATTTCGGAGAATTTCTTCATGCCTTCCATATGAGACAGGATGAAATTTCAGGGTTTACATTTTATTTACATTGATTATATGCGATTTTCTAGCAAAGTTTCTTCAGCCAGAAGAGTCGCATGTCTGCGTATCATATTGGCATAGCTGGCGCTCCATGCCCGCATCCGTTTTTATAGTTAGTCAAATGCTGACTGCCAGCTGGCTCACTGGTGTAAACGAACGATCAGTTAAAATATTACTTAGAATTACTTTGTTTGGAAATTTGAGCAGCGGATTTCTTCTTCGTGCTTCGTTCAATCAATTGAATAAAGAAGAATTTTACAGTAGCGCGGATTGAAAAGTAAATATCTCCGATCACTGTTTGGTAAAGCGTCGTCTGAAATGCAGCGGCGGCCCGGTTCCACAATACACATCTTTGGAAGAAAACGACGGCTAACAGAAAGGGCCGTCGCTGTGGCTGTGTACATATTGCAGACGGACACCTCTTCTGCACCGCACGGGCATGACAATTTTACGACGAACTCCACTGGCGTGGTGCAAAACGTAACATTCGTTGCGTATCGAACTCTTTCGCTCTATTGGATGCTGCCAGTGGTGACACCTGGCGACCACCATATGCTGGAAAGTATCAGGTGAGAACACTTTAACGGCAAACTTACTTACGTTTCTGTTTGTACACCGTTGCCTGACGGCAGATGCACCCCTACGGCGTCGGTGCATCGACATATGAAGCCGAAAATGAGGTCACGAGCTGGAATATAGTAATGCTTGTAGATACACGATGAATTTGAAAAGGAAAAAAGATGCGACATCCGCTGGTGGAAGACAACAGTGAGTAAACGGTGCCAGACTCGTTTGGCGGCAATCAAATTCCAAAGCGCTCGCTGTTCTTTCAATTTAAATCTTTCGGTGTCTTTCCGACGCACTTTTTCTGTGGTTATTCATTTCAGTTCTAACATACCGATTTAACGAATGTATCTTCGAACATTCCGGTAATTCTTGTAGTGCCAGCAAATAACAGCTACAGTGTCGGTCAAGTTTATCATGATTTCTAATCACCAAAGTTTGGTACAGAGAATAGAATTAAATTATCGGATCGCCATCTATTTTCTCAATACATTACACACTTCTAACATTTCATGTAAAACTAGGTTATATTAGATGCACTGAATGAAATCTAAAAAATTAAATTTACGTCATCTAAAACATTTACATGAACGAAAAACTGAACATGACGTAAATTTCATTAAAGCGCCTATTTTTTATAGATTTTCATAAAACGATCTGAATTTGCAATATAATGAGTACTACTAGAGAGCAATTTAATTGTGTGCATAAATGATTATTTGATCTTCAGAGTTGAACTGAAGAACTTTTTTACTGATTTTGAAACAGGTATCAAATAAAATACAGGCTGAAATATCATCGGTTTTTGGATGTTCACAGCACCAGAAAAAGATGTTAAAAACAGCAGTACAAAAAAAAAAAAACAATGTGGTTATGAACTTGTTTTCTGTGGATCTTTAGTCTATTTTTTTTAAATCTGCCACGTTACTGTGTTCATGATTGAGATGTTGCTCTTGTTTTGAATAAATAATAAATAAATGTTTAGTTGTAAGTTGTTAATAACATTTGGTATTATTTAAAGAATTTTGTAAATATAAGCAAAAACATGGCTAAATATGGAAAACAAAATTTTATATAGTACACACTACAAACACAAAAAGCACTTTGTGAAATATGGAAAACCAATGAGAGTCGCTACTGTGGTTACTGTACGCAGAGAGAAAAACAAACATAATGGCTACAAATTACTAGCCCCCTTTTCCACGCCTATCAGATAAAACTTTTTCAGTGAACAGCAACACTGGCGACAAGCTTCTTCGTACGAAATACATCCTCGATTGGTGCAGGTGATGGCATGCGAATGAGGTGATTTTTCTCCATCCGGTTGCTTGCATCGCTCAATCGGGCTTAGATCGGCAACGACATCTTTTCTTTTTGCACTAATTAAACTGCTGCCTGTCTTATCTGAAATGAGCTTGCTTGGGAGACGGATTTGCAAAATCCTTTGCACAATTTCCGCGAAAGATTTGTCTTCTTACACTAGGTCGTGAGCGATGCGAGCTGAGCGCTCGAAAGATTGCATACTTTCACGCTCCGTCGAGACTGCCGCCATACGGTTCTCGAGTGTCAGGAGAAACTTAATCAAGTTTTAGTTGCTGTCAGGCAACAACCGGTGCTGATGAATGGCTGATAAGATTGTGATGAAATCCGTTGTATCTAGTTGGAGAAGTTTCAGTAATGAAATGTTTTGGTTGCTCAACTAAGGAAAATTGTCATGCACAAATGACTGAAGTTCAATGCTGAGATAATTTTGCAAGTGTTTCATCTAGCTTCTGTGAACAAAGGCTTTAACATAAATGTTGCTTACGTAAATTTTATGTTAAGTTGGGGAAACATTCGCATTTTAACGGTGGGATGTAAATTACATGGCGTTCTGAATAATTGTTGGCCATCTATCGCTTTTTGAATATTTTGATGGAATGGAAGGAGAGTTATTATTGAAATTGATATGTTTTAGCTTTATAGTTAGTAGAAGCGCAACATGAAAGCGAATCACACGAAAATAGAACCGTTCTCCACAAGCTTGAACAAAAATTTATTCCAGAACTGATATTGGACTCATGTCCAGTAGGAGACTGTTTTTGCAAAACAGCCACTTGATGTAAAATTTGAAGCTCAAGACCATCAACAGTTTATGTGTACAGTTTTAGTAAACGCGAGGATAAAAGCATAAATAGACAAATTCCACCCTATTTCTGCCGACAGTTTTAAATAGTTTCAGAAATGGTGCTGTCATATTATTTGATAGCTTGCTTGAAAACGCACTTATTTGGTGATCTTTGATTATAATTGGATTCCATATAGTAATAATCACATATTTTTGTGCAGTAATACGTAAGACGCTATCAGCTTACCGTCGATCATGAATCCAAGATACCTCAAAGACCTCTTTGGTTTGATTGTGCAGTTACCTGCACAGTTCGTCGCATGTTGCTCCTATTTTTCGATTATTCGCCGCCGTGACCTCAGTCTTATGGTGGCTAGCTCCAGCCGCTGGAACTCATCCATCTCTCACAATGCCAATGGAGTGCAATGCCGTTAGCTCGACCTCTTCGATGGATTCACCACATATCTCTCCAGTGTGATGTAGATCCGCGAACCCGACTATCTTCACCCCGTTCGAGAACTCAAGCCGTAGTACCTCATCGTTCATCGTGTTCCAAAACACCGGACACAGGATCGAACCTCGTGGGACGCCAGTGGTGATCAGGACACGTTTCTGACCTGCTTTTGTGTTGTATACCAGTACGCGATACCGGAAGTATCTTCCAAGAATCTTGTACAGGTACTCAGGAACTTGAAGGCGTTGGAGCGAGCACTGGTGATAGCTCGGTTAGTGCCACCGATCCTCTGGTTTTGGCCATTACTACCCGGTAGCCGTTATCTCCCTCTTTGGTGCGGCCTTCGCGGTGACTAGCGCGCGGGTCTCGCTCGATCGTCTCGGCGCCTGACCACGCTCTTTGTATCCTCCGTCTTGCGTGGAGGCATGTTCATCGGAGGTCGGCGATCGACTCCGGCCATCTACACCGGCGATCTTCCATTCCTCGGTATGACTTCCCTCGGCATGTTCGCATCCCACGCTCGTGTAGTGTCATAACGAGTCGTTCAACGCAAGGTTCCTGGGTTTCGCGTAAGTTTCGTACCCTCTACCATCAAAGTAGGACGTCCTCCATCTGCGGGCAAATGGAGTGGATACTCCTCCTTCCGCGCGCTGCCTTGTATTATGGACGATACAATAACGGACGCAAAGTGGTCGCTATGGGTGTAGCCATCATCCACCCTCCAATTGCTAAGTAGCCCAGGACTGCTGAATGTTATATCGATGATCAATTCCGCTCCGTTTCTATGGTAGGTACTCATGGTACCCACATTGGCTAGGTCTACGATGAACCTAGCCAAGGCCTCCAGAAGAATTTGGCCACAAGGGTTGGTAAGGCGGCTCCCCACCCAAGCGCCCAAGCGTTGAAGTCCCCTGCTATTACCAACGGGAGCAGGCCAGCTAGGTCCGTTGTCATCCGATTGAGCATATTGGAAAGCTGTTCGATCAATCATTTGCAGAAGAACACTCAATTCCTTTTACAACCGCGAAGCCTTCGTTTGTGGTAGACACAACCTCCTGAACCGGGTACTTGCCCGTCGTCCATTATGCCACCATATTGGACCTGTTCGTAACCAGTTTCTGTTGCTGGCTAGGATGCGGTATGGGTCGGAAATTATAGCGATAACCGATGCCAACTTGCGAACTGTCAGACACAGCAATTGCTGAGCGTCCTCACAATGGTTCAGGTTTAGTTGGGTTATTACGATTGGCTTGTTGTTATACCCTTAGCGGTCGGGCACTGCCCCTCTCCCATGACGTGCTTATCGTCCGATTTCCCGGCGCACATCAAGCATTTGGGAACTGTCACACCTTCTGCACATGTTGCTCCTATCTGGGCCTATGCACTACTCAGGACTGTACCCGCCTTTGGCGGCTGGTGTAGGCTAAGTGGGCATATAGACCATCCCACCTTCACCTTCGCCACTTCCAATGACGCGTCCGTGTCGACTATCACTACCGTCATGGTTGCTTCCTGGGTCCCGAGTGGATCCTTCCTTGAGTGCAGTTGAGATCTCGTCTGCCTCGGTGATCTCATCCAGGTTTTTACACAGGATCGTCACCTGTGAGACGAGGAAGCGTACCTCCACACTCTCACCTAAGGCATCTCTGTACGCCGGGCCCTTTAGCGCTGTTGCCTTTTTCAACTCCAGGAGCATCTCGCCGATGCGGGGACGGCGCATATTCCACACGTCGGTGCCTAGGCCTGCCAGTTTTGCGTTCTCGCGCATCGGTTTCAAGATTCCGAGTTCTTTGAAGCCTCGGCCTTGAAGATGAGGACTTCTCTGCGGTTACGCTTGCGGGCCACCTGTCGTTCGCGTAGGTTCGCTTTCTACTGGGCTTCCGACACTATACGCTTCTTAGAAGCGCCAGGTGTCGTTTCGCCCGGGGAATGCCCTGCTTACTTGGAGGTCCTCGCCCCCATGGTAGATGGGATGGACTCTCCGACCGAGACGGATTCTTCCGTCTGGGTCTGCTTTGAGGCTTTCTCCTCGCTCTTTCGGTGGCTACTAGCCATGCCAACTCTTTGGCACTTTGCTTAGCTAGGAGCTAGGCCTCCAGCTCTTCCTTCTCCATGCGTAGCCTAAGGAGACACAATTTGAGGTCCTTTGCAATGTTGTTACGCAATGACGTCAAGTCAATGATAGCGTCCAACTGCTCGGACACCTCCAACACTTTAGGAAGGGTTTCCCGCATCCTCTCCATGGCCTGGATGAGTCCTGGTCCATCCATGGTCTTGCCTAGCTTGGTGACACCTGCTTCCGATGCCGTAGCACTACCGCACGTGTCGTTCACGCCAGATCCCACCGTTTTATGTGGTGGAGACCTCGCTAGGCCGCCTTTAGCGAATGGCTTCGCTCTCTCCTGGGTTTTCTTGGTTTCCTATGTGTGCGTATGGTCGTATTCAATGCCACAGTAGCTTTATAAATAACACAAATCAGTTTCGTTGCAGGAAGCGACTCAAAGATTCATACGTTCTATCTAAGATTTCGTAATATAAACTTAAAAACTGCTTTAACTTTAAAAACATCTAAATAACTCTTGCCTTACTATAATTTTCAGTGGAAAACAATTATAATTATGAGATGTCGTTCATCACCTTGAGGCACAAAAAGTGGACAGTGATGATTTGCTAGAATGAATGAAAGATTTGAAGAGAAAGTATAGAAAGTTCCGTCATTGTACGGTAGGTTGGAAATAGACCAGATTTATTGAAAATTGAGCAAAAGGGCATGGGTACAGTAGTACTTGAACCAAGGATGTCACCCTTTGCCTAACATCCCACTGCGGGGTAGGTTGAGGCACGGACGAGTCCGCCACCTCAACAGGCCTGTTGGCGAGATTCGTCCGTGGCTCAACCTACCCCGCAGTGGGATGTTAGGCAAAGGGTGACATCCTTGGATCGAGTACTACTGTACCCATGCCCTTTTGCCCAATTTTCAATAAATCTGGTCTGTTTCCAAGTTGGAAATTCCAACCTACCGTACACTGACGGAACTTTCAATACTTTCTGTTCATATCTTTCATTCATTCTAGCAAAACATTACTGTCCACTTTGGGTGCCTCATGGTGATGAACGAACATCTCCTTCTACATTGTAATCGTTACTCCACGCACGGAGAATACAAAAATATAACAATTTGATTAAATTTAGTTTTATTAACAAAGCTGGGAGGAGTGCTATATGGCTGGAAAACTATAATTGTTACTTCGGATTAATCAATTGAATGTTTCTCACTTGAAATTTCGCTCAGCTATCAATACCTACTTATTAAACTTCTGAGCTGTTCTGGGTGCAGGAATTTATAAAAACAAAAATGAAAGACAAGATCAAGGAAATGTCATGGAAAAGTACTAAATTGATGGTTGTGCCATCTTCGTCTTTAACCGGTAGACTTCATATTTTCCATCAGAGGCTATGCAAAAACCTTTGCAACAATTCTGACTATACAAAAGTACCTCAATTGCAGGCGATCAGTATTCCCTTCAGCAAACATCATATGTTACAGCACCCGTTCCGATTCACCAACGCAAACAAGACAACAAAACTTGTTGAAAGCGACGCCTCACGTGTTTAACGAGATCACGCAATTTTCATATTACTCATCCCACCCACTCGGGCTTCCACCGGCCATGGCTGGCAAACTGTGGAATCATTTTGCGAGTACTTGCTATAACCTTCGTGGTGGGTTCATAAATGCTGCCGACAACGATTTCGCGACGAGGCGCGACAGAACGAGACTTCATCGTATAAAAATTTATGTGACCAGCGTGATGATTGCTGCACAATAACCATACTATGCAATCAACAGGCAAGCTGGCTCGGGATGCAGATGAAGACGACCGATAGCCAGGTGTGGGAAGATGGTGAAAGGAAGCCACGGTACATCATCAGCCATGGTGTGCCGCTGATGGAGAGCATAAATTTCGTGTCTGTAAATAAATAAAGCTGGCGATTATCGGAGACAATTGTGTGGGAGGGAGAATGAGCCGACCGGCTGGGGGGAATCTGTGAAATTATTTTCCTAATGAATTAAATAGAATTGGGATCACTGAAATTGATGCCTGTGGACATGGTTCGGCAAAAGTTTTAATCAAAGGCAACAGCAAAATACAGCATTTCGCTGAACTGGTGACAAAATTTGACGGAGATTTCTAGATACTGATTCATCCGAAACTTATCCGTGTTCTAAAACTCACCTGGTTGGCGGTGGGCATCACCTGCGTCGCCCGTAGCAACTGATGAATAATTCATCCTTCCTTAACGATATCTCACAGCTTCCCGCAATAGAAGCGGAAAATTGATTCCTGAAACTTCATCCTTCTGTACGAGCCCAACACCGCGATGACTTGGAGGGTTTCATAAATAAATAGTATTCAGATGAGTTGTAAAAGTCTAAGGTACGTCGACGACTGTATTAATTCTCTTCCCGCAGAAAGTACACCGCTTAATAGTGTTTTATCCTTATCCTAAACTCACTTCGCTGTCGACTCAGCCGTGTGCTTTCGACAACAGCGTAGCAACAGCGTCGCTTAATTTATGAAAATTAATGGAAATTCTCCTTCCACTGAAGTTTTCCCAAAGACTCAAGAAATTGTAATTATTATAATTATTATTGCCATCACGTCGTCATCGCACTAAAAGCGACCAATTTCGGGAATAGAATGATGATTTTACGAGGTTTTAGTCGCGTTGGCTCTTCCGAGGCCTGAGGGCTTATTCCTGCGAGTAATCCTGCATGTTGTCTTTCGTATAGTTGACACCTTTCTGTCAAACTGGTGTATATTGATAAATGGCAGTGGCAGCCTCATAATCCTTCCGGTGATGAAAGTGGAAAATTAATAGAGAGTAATCCTTAATTAAAAGGGTAAATTGTTATCCTAAGCACTATATTCAAACGACCATCGTAGTTTCAGTTTCAAATTTCCATCTTAAGTGGAAATTGCGGTTTTTACAATACTTAAAGTGCCATTTGCGGTTGTACGTATATAAGTAACGTGAATTGCTTCGTAGTAGTTTATTTTGCGAAGCAAGTCCACCTGATCTGCAAAACTAGAAAAAGCGATAAATAAATCCTGCAGCCACTGGCTGATGTTAACATGCAGTAGAGAATAGTATCACACTTTTCTAAAATCACAAATCAAGTGGGATCACTTCACAATATCACTTCCTAGTAGCACACTGTTGCCATTCGGTTGAGATAGCATAAATATGACTTGCTGATCAAGTTACTCAACTAATTATGACCTAGTGTGCTACTCGGGTTTTGTTATCGTCCTGAATGGGACTAATGCGCAGCTACAAATGTTAAGCTTGAGAATGGTCTTGGAATGTTTTTAGCCAAACAGCGATATGTTCAAACTATGTATTAAATTTTCACGACTTTTGGATTAAAATTGACGCGTTTCACTTAATCCTGCATTAAAAAACTGAAGCGAAAAACAACTTTAATTAAAAGCTAATCAATTTTAAGAATTTAAAAAAGTAGAATATTTCCTTGTTCATTGGCTTTTCAAGAAAGTGGTTCGATGCCAATGAAAATTGTGCTTGAAAGCTTCGTTCTAAAATATGGTATAACAATATAAAGGGTGTACGGAATCAAATTGCGACACACACAAATTTTCGGCAAAATTCACCCGTTCAACCAATCAGCTTCAAACTTTCAGGGAGTAAAATAAATGAATATTTTCCCATGTCTGTTTTATTCAACTTCAATTCCATATTCAAATGCACGAACCTTCTTCTTTACACTACTTGTAAGATCCTGTACAACATTTGGACCAACTTTTTTTGCGCGACAATCAATTTTTTCTTCATATCTTCCTCTGAATCTCCTTCCTTAGGATGCTTCCAAAGTGCCTGCTTCATGATGGCCTAGTAATTTTCAATTGGCCGCAGTTCCAGTGCGTTCGGGAGGTTGAGATGGTTCGTCACGAAATTGACCTCCTAAGTCATGTACCACTCCAAATCTCTTTCGAGTGCACCTGCTCATTGACCGTTCTAGTTGTCACTAATGGGGTGCTCCGCTTTCCACACGAGCAAATTGCTATATCAAATCATATATTTTTTGGCAAACTTTGACATCTTCTGCTTTTTAACATCCTCAGGGACATCGAATTTATGATGAACAGTGAAAAACTGGAGCCCCGAAAGCTGCCGGAAGCCTGCTTTTACAAACGTCTCATCATCCATAACGAGGCAATGTGGTTTCGTCACCCAAGTAGCACTTGCAACTTATGCTACAGTTTAAAAAAAAATAAAACTGGTTGCACAATAGTTACAATATGGACGCTTGTAATATTTTACGTTACACAGGATAAAATATGGTTATCTTTTCGTCATTTGGATACAAAAGTTATGAAAAGTTACACAAAAGTTACCAAGTGATAAAGTTGTGACCTATTCTGAAACTTTCGAAAGTTTTCTAGTTAAAATATAGTTTTTATTTAGTTACATAAGAACTAAAACTTTTAAAGTCAGAAACTGATTCTAATAAACCTTTAGAAAAAAACGATATGTTAGCTTTTCGAGAAGAGCTGCATATTTAGGCTATAAACAATCAGATTAAGCATGTGGCTTTAAATTCATTGCTCAGCATTCTCAAATCTCATAAACCAGATAATGTTCTCCGAAAAGATGCACGGACATTGACATATATTAGTGGAGAATATTGGCACTACGGATTGCATCAAATTCTCTAGGACGCATTGACTGCATATGAAAACATATCATCAGCAATATCATGGAACATAAATATTGATAGATTACCCACATTCTAAACTTCAACAACCTCCATCTGGCCCATCCTTGTAAACGTACACGATATTAGCCAGCATATTCCCCCATTACTAGTTGGGATAATCTGTGGAGAATGTTAATATTACTAATCAACTAATTATGATACAAAACATTTTTGTTTGTCTAGTACCAAATCTTCATTTTTGAAGAGCGATACTAAATTGTTAGGCGAATTCATCCTGTATCCACTGTGCAGGCACTGCAGTAAAGAAAGGCATTACTCTTTTTGATTTTCGCGTTTGGGAACGTCCATTATTACGTCACGCAAAAATGACTTTTGATTACCCCCCCTCTTCTTGTCACGTTTTTGTATGGACCTTCAAATTTTTTGTATGGATCGTCAGTTTTCCCAAACCCCCTCCCCCTTACTGCGTGACGTAATTAATGGACCTTCCCTTTGCACAATGCAGAGAGATATTATGTTTTCAAATGTCGATCAAACTTTTTCGATTCAGATAGTTTCTATGATTTTTTACGCCGAAATTTGTTTACCTCCAAACGTCAAAGCAATCGAGCTACATTGTTACACTGAAACAATTTGTAGATAAACAAAGGTTGCTGTGTAACAAAAAAAAAACAAACAAGCCATAGTGTTATTTTTGCACCATCTGAATATTCTAGATACTTGGTAACCAAACACACCTCGTACAAGTTGCATAGTAACGTTATGAAACAATCAATGCACACTGGGCCAGAATGAAAAATTAGCAGGAATAAATTATTTTCGCCAAGAAGATGCAACTTTAGACCAAAACTGTCTTCTGCAAAGTTGCAGCTTATAATTAGGGCTTAAATTTAATATCAGTTTCAGCTAGGGTGGTCCTTGAAAATATTGAAATAAAATTTCTATCTTTCACATTTCTTGACATAGAGCAATACAATGTTCGACAAATTTGTTTTTTATTTAAGTTAAAGCAACCTTGCTGCATGAGCCATAGTCGTAGGTCTTTTGTGTCATTAGTTATGATCATTTTAACGCTTAAAAGTAGGGTGGCCCTGAAAAAATTAGTATTTTTTATTTTTCGCCTAACTTTTTCATTTTAAGTTTTATGAAAACGGTGTTTTCAGCAAACTTTTAGAACCTGTTTAAATGCACAACTTGTTTATATACACACAAAAACGTAATTCTAAAGATTTGTTCAAAAGATATCGTGATTTTAGTCCAAAATTTACGATTTTTTCAAATAACATTATTTTTTAAAAGGGGAAAAACGGGGATGCAAATACAATTGCATATGAATGGCAAAGATAAGAGATCTCTTTTGTTTTTAAATACTCAGGTGAATTTGGAAGAATTTGAGGTTAAATGGTATCATGAATGTATGTCTTTTTTAAATAAAATTCTTGATTTTTGTTAAATGTTGATGGCAATGGTGAATAAATCACCATATTTCAATTTTAATCGATAAATTTGCCGCCTAGTTAATCAAGATCATCAAGACGGAAAATTTCGGTCAGGTCACGACAAAGGCAGAATCACAATCTATCACTCACACGATTTTGTTGATTATCGAAGAAATAATGACATATTTGGTACATTGGCCGAATCAAGAAGCTAGGCTAACATTACATCCCGTTACCCTATTATCTGAATTGCTCCGAATTAAATCGGTCATCCTAATAGAAGCCTAATTTTGTTGATTATCGCTGAATTAATAACATATTTGGTGCATAGGCCGAATAAAAGAGCTGGGCTAACATTACATCCCCTAAGCCCATATAAAAAAAAAGTTTCAAACAACAGCATCGATTATCTGTTATTGACAAACATTAGATATTGCTGATAGATCAAGAAAGACATCTTTAAAATCTCTGTATATTAAAAGACCACTTTCACTACAAATTTTATCAAAATAAAGCTTCTTAAGCCATACACTTTGTCAAAGACAGTGTGTTGCTAAAATTATATTTTCATGGTCAAAATAATTTCTTCCTCGTCCCATAAATTAACCTTCATGATAGGTATTTGAATAATATTTCCATATTTTTACCCTTTGCAAACTGAATAACTATCAGCAAATTCATCGATTAAAACTAACACATTGCAAATATAAGTTTTTTGTTGAAATATGGTGATTTATTCGCCATTGCCATCAACATTTAACAAAAATCAGGAATTTTATTTTTTAAAAAGACATACATTTATGATACCATTTAACCTCAAATTCTTCCAAATTCCCTGAGTATTTATATTGATATACAAAAGAGTCCTCTAATTTTTGCCATTCATATGCGATTGTATTTGCATCCCCGTTTTTTCCCCCGTTTTAATGTTATTTGAAGAAATCGTAAATTTTGGACTAAAATCACGATATCTGTTGAACAAATATATAAAATTACGTTTTTTCTTCATCAAAGTGTGTATTTGAACAAGCTATAAAAGTTTGCTGAAAACACCGTTTTCATAAAACTTAAAATGAAAAAGTTAGGCGAAAAATACTATGTAGAAGGAGATGTTCGCTCATCACCATGAGGCACCAAGAGTGAACATAAATGTTTTTGGCTAGAATGAAAGATGTGAAGAGAAAGTGAGAGTTCCGTCAGAGTGCGGCAGGTAGGAAAATCTAACAGATGTTTTTTGGGAATTGAGCGAAAAGGCATGTATCCAATGGTGCTCGAACCATGGACGTCAATCTTTGCCTCACATCCCAATGCGGGGTAGGTTGTAGCAACAGAACAAGTCCGCCACTTCAACAGGCAAAAATTGACGCATGGAAAGATGCTCATGTACCACTGTGGCTTTTATAGTTATTCTAGCGATCTATTGTGTGTACTCTGTTTATTGATGCGCACATAGGAGAGGAACTCTCTCCTTTTTTGGGTTGGTTTTGATTCGCACCGACTGACGATCACTAAAGCGAATGTATGAAAAATACTAATTTTTTCAGGGCCACCCTACACTTAAGCGTTAAAATGATCATTACTAATGACACAAAAGACCTACGACTATGGTTCTATACAGCAAGGTTGCTTTAAATTTAATAAAAAACAACTTTGTCAAACATTTTATTGCTCTATGTCAAGAAATGTGAAAGATAGAATATTTATTTCAATGTTTTCATGGACCACCCTAGCTGAAACTGATATCAAATTTAAGCCTTAATTATAAGCTGCAACTTTGCAGAAGACAGTTTTGGTCTAAAGTTGCATCTTCTTGGTGAAAAGAATTTATTACTACTAATTTTTCATTCTGGCCCAGTGTGCAATGCAATAATCGATGAATAACTAAGATTACATGTGACCACAATGTAACAAACATGTGAATTGATTTGCCTCATCAACAACACTGCTATTAAAATGTGTTAGTCATTCTCAAGCTACATGTATCTAAAGTTTAATCATTTCAAAAAATGGTATGAAATTTAGTGCATAACATAAAATTTATATAGAGCTATGTAGAAAGAAATGATAAAACAGTATTTATACTCGAAAAAAGAAGATGTCTGTTCATTCAAATAAAACGGATTCAAGTGCACTGCACCGGTAGCAAACCTTTTGAGCGATGGTATTTGTATTCTGCCTGAAGGAACGTTGTAAAATAACGTCCACATTTAAGGGGAGGGAAAAGGTTCTAGAGTAAGTAATGTACATGTAGTTAAAAGTTACACAAAAAACGTGAAAGATTATGAGAGGGAGTAAACACTACCGAAAATCTCTGAATGTAATTTTTAAATGTTCCCTAAGTGAAGTATGGCTATGCGAATTTTCGGTCGTAAGTGTCAAAATATATTGTGATACATTTTCGTTTATTTTCTATCATTCGTAAGTAATCCAGAAATTTTACAAATATTTGAATAAATAAAACAAAAAATATGTATTTACTACACATTTACATTTACATATGTTTTTGAAAACAAAATAAAACACACAAAAAATAACAAAAAGCTTATTGTTATTGGAGCGCGCTATTTTTTAGAAGTTTACATCATAGGTTTCACCATATATTTAAAACTGCACAAGCATATTTGATGAATTTCTTGGTAATCAACACCAACATTGAAGTAGCTAATATGTATCAATTATATTTTCTATCGATATTCATGAACTGTGATAAATAATTTCGTGATTTCATCGCAACAATATTGTAACTATTTGAATTTTTATGGCTACAAAACTAATCAATTTAAATTAGTCCTCAGGATTTCAGGATAACTAATTAGTAATCTATTAATAGATGATTTATAGTTGCTGTGTAACATCTATGGTAGCATTACATTTAAGTTGTGTAATAACCTGTTTTTAACTTTGTATTGTTACAGATTGGTTACTCAGTAACTTCTTATATTACATTTGATAGTTACATGTTTGGCGCTTTTTTGCTTACACAGCTGTTAAAAAGAGAGTAACAGTTATTTTGATTTCACATACAAATTTGTTGCATATAAATCGCTGAGACTTTAATAAAACAACATGTGCTACTTGGGCAACATCTGGGTGTAGAGCTTGTTTGTTTTACCTACCGTTTGTTTTTTGTGCACGTATTTTACCTACCATATTATGCCATTCATCGCGATTAAGCGCCTTTTGGACTTTGTACGTTTTTGGCATCTTGCACGAAAGTTTTGGTTAGATTCAGTTTCTTCGCCACATCTCGAACTGAACTGTTGTGGTTCGTCTTGAAATCTTGAACTACCTGCTTGTGATCCTCAACACTATACGGAGATCTATATTTGTCACTTTTTTCCGACCGAAAGGCAAACGTTCGTAGTACCGATTTAATACTCGAAACACCGGAGAACGTACCATTCCCAGCATCCTGCTGATGGCACGATGAGAAAGATCCGGATTTTCGAGGAACGTATGCATTATTTCTTTGCGCCACTGCTGTTTTTCCGACGCCATCTTCGCAACGATTGCACATCTGCATTTGAAATTTACATAGCGTAAACAAATACACATTGAACTAATTCCACCCAAAAATTTGAATAGGAAATACCCAACTGCCATTTAAAAGTGGTGCAATTTGATTTCGCACAACCTTTATATGTTGTTTTTTTTCCACCGTTTCGTTTTCAAAACACACTTGAATAGTTTACTTTTCATATCTGGATAACAAAATGAAATACATATTATTCAAATGGACACCTACATAGAACTAAATGATTCTTCTAAAGGATTGATTGTGAGAGTGCAAATATTAACGGGTTTTTTCTTCTATAACTGGGTTTTCCCGTTGCGTATAGCAAGTTTGAAATAAACTTTTGTCTCTTTAGATATTTAGTGTAAATAAAAGGTAATTTAGTTAAAACCATCGTTACTGGATTATTTGTATGTATCTTTGTAGGAAGCCACCATCCTACACACTCAGATTATTTTACATAAAGCTGTAAAGTTTTACCGAATTCTCAACAACTGAACGTTCGGTAATCCGATTTTACGGATTTAGGAAAAATTTTACCGAAATCCGGTAAATTTTCTACAGATATCTACATATCTGGAGAATTCTACAGATATTCACCGAAATCCGTAAAATCGGATTACCGAACGTTCAGTTGTTGAGAATTCGGTAAAACTTTACAGATTTATGTAAAATAATCTAAGTGTGTAGAGTTAGCCTTGCTCTGCATGTGGTTCCACTTAACAGAAAGATCATGTAGAAGGAGATGTTCGCTCATCGCCATGAGACACCAAGCGTGAACAGTGATGTTTACTAGAATGTAAGATATGAAGAGAAAGTGTTGAAAGTTCCGTCAGTGTACGGTAGATTGGAAATAGAACTGAAGTATTGAAAATTGAGCGAAAGGGCATGGGTAAAGTAGTACTCAAACTAGGGACGTTACCTTTGCCTAACATCCCACTGCGGGGTAGGTCGTGGAACGGACGAGTCCGCCACCTCAACAAACAAAGGTAACGTCCTTGGTTCGAGTACTACTTTATCCATGCCCTTTCACTCAATTTTCAATACTTTCGTTCTGTTTCCAATCTACCGTACAGTGACGGAACTTTCAACTTTCTCTTCATATCTTACATTCTAGCAAACATTACTGTCCACTCTTGGTGCCTCATGGCGATGAGCGAACATCTTCTACATCATAATCGTTACTGCACGGAAGGAGAATAGAAAACACAACAAATAGAGTATGAGAAAGATCATGCTTTTTTACCGTTCTAAATTCAACATACTGCTGTATGCAGGGCCAAAAAGGGATGGGAGTAGAGACCCTTAGGCGAAACTTGCGCGAATAAGATTCTTATTCTAATCTAAATTTTTAAATATTTTTACAATCAACATAATGGAAAATAGGTGAGCCACCCTAATGAAATATCTCATATAATATTTTAGCAGTTGCCAATGATGATATTGGAAAAATTGTCATAAAAATCTCAGCAGTTGAATTCAAATCCTTCAAGTCAAATTCAATTCACTCCCTCAACTCGAAAATTGGCCTAGAAAGCTGAACTCAAATTTTGCATGGGGGCTTTTTCGGGGAGAGAAACCTTTTCAGCAAAACTCTCTTTTGAAATTCAAAAAGTCGTTTTGATTGGCACCGTACTGTTTATTCTTCCATCAATATATACGTACATATTTATTATTAAGCTTTTTGTTTCATTCTTATTTGATAACCGATTTCCTGCTGAGTCAATATTATTGTTATCTTTTCAGAAAATCTTACATGATTGTGTTCTACGCATCTCTTTTCAATCCGTAACAAGTTTAGAGCGTATTCCGTATTATAGTGTCCTTCTCTTTATACCAATCAACAGTAAGGTGTGGCCCAGTTAGAATTGGAACATAGACTAATGCGCATATTTCTGATGTACATTAATATAATAGTATTCTGTTTTAAATTAAATGTTCGACTTCATGTGAACTTTAGTGGAAAAATATAAAAAAAAATTAATCATCTTGATTATGAAGAAGTTTGCGGACTTTTCCCGAAATACGTTTCATCAACCTGCGCACATTATTCTCATAGATCGTTTTGGCAATCTCATTCGACTTGGTTCTCAATTCATTGATGCTTTTTACGACACTGCCATTCACCTTCAGCTTCCTATTCATAATAACCCAAAATCTCTCCATCGGTCTGAGCTGGGGACAGTTTGGTGGGTAGAGTTCTATTGGTATAAACTGAATCCCGTTGGTGTTATACCACTGAAGCACAGCTTCACTGTAATCACAGCTTGCAAGATCTGGCCAAAACATGACAGGTTCATTGTGGGATCTGATGAATGGCAGTATTTGCTTTTGGAGGCATTCCGTTCCGTACAGCTCTGAATTAAATGTCTCATCAATGATGAAAACCAAGATCTTCATACCGCAGCTACAGATGCCTTGCCAAATCATGTATTTACGTGGAAATTTATCTGCGCATACAAACTCGAATTTGGCAGGAACATCTCTCCGATCCGTAGCCAAGTAAAATGTTTGTTCCGGTAGCTGTTTGAAATCGGCTTTTACATAAGTTTCATCATCCATGAGGAGACAGCCATTGAATTTTGTCATCACCTGCTCATACAGTTTTCTGGCTCGGATTCTGGCCACAGTGTTCTGCGTTGGATTCCTATTCGGTTGTCTACAAGCACGGTATGACTTGAAGCCTTCCCGAAGACGAATCCGTTGCACAGTACTGAGTGCGGTGCGAAACTTTTTGGTCAAATCGCAGTCTGAGATGTCGGGGTTTGACTTGATGTTCTTGATGACTTTGTTACGCAGTTGACGGTTGAAAGTACCTTCCCGACGCTTGCTATCTCGTTTTCGATTTGCAGACTGTTACATACGGTTTGTCACCGTTATCATTCTAAGCGACACGTGTCCTGAAACAACTCGCAATAGACGCTGGTGACAAGTAAAAGCACGCAAGGTTAGTTGTGATGAACGACTTTTACATGGATGATTTTCTTTCGGAAGCGGACTAGATAACGCAAGCAAGGCTATTAAGAAACGAGGTTCAATCATTTATGTCGGAAGGCGGATTTTAACTGCAAAAATGGAGCTCCAGTAATCCGGATGTTTTTTGTGATCTAGCCATTTTTTTTTTTTTTTGTTTGGGCGTAGAATCACGGCGTCCACTGAGTTGAACTTTTGTGATATACCCCTGTTTACTATACTAATTCGCATCTTAAAGTTAGATCACCATTTGTCAAGTGACCAGCCTAAGACGCGTCTCCCAGTCAGGCAAAATTGAGTTTATAAAACCCACCACCTTCCCAGGAATTGCAGTCCAAATTTCTTTAGGTTGCATATAGCCACTGTACAGAAATTTTAGTCTGCTCTTGTACACAGCATCACAACTGCAAAGCAGATGTTCCGAGGTTTCAAGTTCCATGTTGCAGAAACGACAGATATCATTCTGAACCTGGCCAATGTTTTTCAAATGATATCTACTCGGGCAATGTCCGGTCACTAGGTACAGTATAGGTACAAAAAACTCTCTTATTGAGCTCCAGAAGCTTTTTACTAATTGTAACATTTGGAATTATAAACCTTTTCGCTTGAGAACACTTTGTGGTGACCAACCAATTGGTCATCACCCTTTGCTCTTCCCAAGATTTTAATTCCATTTTTATGGCACAGTATGATATACCGCAGAATGGTTCTGGACCAATAAACTGTGCATTTGAACCTTGTTTAGCAAGCTCGTCTGCCTTTTCATTACCTTCAATGCCACAGTATCCCGGAACCCAGAATAAATTCACCGAGTTCTCTTGGCACACCTTTCGCAATGAAAGAATGCATTCCCAGACAAGTTTGGATGTACATTTATAATTACTTAACGCTTTGAGTGCCGCTTGGCTGTCTGTAAAAATACAAATATTTGCATATCTATATTTTCTCTTCAGACAAACGTTAACACATTTTATTATAGCAAAGATCTCCGCTTGGAAAACCGTTGGATAGTTTCCCATCGCCACTGAGATTTCTACCCCAGGGCCGAAGATTCCTGCTCCCGTTTTTGTTCCAATTTTTGAGCCATCTGTGAAGAATTTTATGGAGCCATGACGAACAGTGGGACCTCCGACTTCCCAATCTATACGTGACGTTTCACATATGTTGTAAGGAATGTCATGGTTTTCCACAGGTTTCATCCAGTCTCCATTCATGTACATCACTGGCCCATTTTGAAAGCTTTGTGAAATGCTCAGGTGACCGACTAAGTCACCAGACATAAAAGTTTTCAACCGTTTAAGTCTAAGCATACTCTTTTCCGCTTCTAGTTGCACGTATTCGTGCAAAGGCAGCAGATTTAGCATTGCATCCAACGCATTTGATGGAGTGCTGCGCATCGCTCCTGTTATAGCAATGGACACTAGCCGTTGAAGTTTTGCAAGCTTTTTCTGTGCAGTAGCCTCTTTTGTTTTTGGCCACCACACAAGAGAAGCATAAGTTACCTTTGGACGTATTATGGATGTATAAATCCACATTATCATTTTTGGTCTTAGACCCCATTTTCTGCCAAATGTTTTTGAGCAAATCCAGAAAGCACTGGTTGCCTTACCGATCACACACTCAAGATGAGCATTCCAGTTCAGTTTGGCATCCAGTATCACTCCTAAGTATTTAACCTGTTCACTAAGATGAATCTTTAATCCTCCTAGCTGAAGCGCTTTTAGACTAAACTTCCTTTTCCTAGTGAAAGGTACAATTACTACTTTTGCTGGATTAATGCTAAGGCCCTCCTTGATACACCAAGACTGGGTAAGTTTTAGGGCCCATTGCATTCTTTCTGAAATTATGTTGTCAAATTTTCCCCTCACTATAATGACTATATCGTCTGCAAAACCTACAACCTCGAAACCTTGTTCCTCTAAGCTTCTTAGAAGATCGTCTACAACTAAGGACCACATTAGTGGTGAGAGGACTCCTCCTTGGGGACAACCTTTCGTTGCCCGTACTGTAATAGACGAACTTCCCAGCTCTGAAGTGATTTCTCTTTTGCGAGCATGGTATGAACCCAGTTAATTATGTTCATGTCAAAGTTCCTTTTCATCATGGCACGAGCCATAGACGAATAGGAAGCGTTGTCGAAAGCTCCTTCAATATCCAAGAAAGAGCAAAGTGCTATTTCTTTTACCGATAGAGCCTTTTCTACCTTTGAAACCACACTATGCAGTGCCGTAACTGTTGACTTACCAGACTGGTAAGCAAACTGGAACTCAGATAGTGGATGCTTGTTCATGTAATTTGAATTGATATAATCATTCAATACTTTTTCCATAGTCTTTAATAGGACTGATGAAAGACTAATGGGTCTGTATGATTTAGGATGCGCCTTGTCTCGCTTTCCTACTTTAGGTATGAAGATAACTTTTACTTGTGTCCATAAAGTTGGAATATGGTTGAGTCTTAAACTTGCCTTAAAGATCTCAATTAATGGCGAGATCAACACTGCTTCTCCGTTTTGAAGTAATGCTGGAAATATCCCGTCCATTCCTGCAGATTTGTAAGGCTGAAAAGATCTCAACGCATTTTCTACCCTGGATTTCTTAAAGATTTTATCAGCCAAGTCATTTGCGGCGATTTTTGTTCTAATTTAAGATGTCCTAGTAGAACTTCTTTCACCTTTAAGTGATCCATCTCTGATTGGATCTACAGACAAAACTGATCCAGGAAAATGTGTCTCCATCATTAACATTAACGTTTCACTAGGAGTTTTTGTAAAAACTCCATCCTTATTTTTCAGATGCCCAAGTTCAATCGTATGATCCTTTGCAAGAGCCCTCTGAAGTCTTGCGACTTCCGGACTATTGCTTATGTTTTCACACGTTAGAGCCCAGGATCTTCGTTTAGATTTTCTTATTTCTTTATTGTACTCAGTAAGTGCACTCCTATAGGGGGTCCAATCTGAGGTTCTTTTCGCTTTATTAAACAACCTACGAGATGTTCTACGCAGACGTTCCAACTTAGAGTTCCACCACGGAACATCCCTGTTTGAGGACGATTCCTTGATAGGACAACTAATATTGAAAGAATTTAAAATCGTATCATTTACCTTTTGGGAAAATGATTCCAATTTCTGAACTGAATCAATATTTCCACCTTCTGTAAATAACTCCGAATTTGAATATTGTGCATATTGATCCCAGTTTGTTTTCTTCGGATTTCGAAATGTTGTAGTTGACCGATTTCCACCACTCCATTCGAACACAATGTGTCTATGATCTGACAATGATGTTTCCTCAGAGACTTCCCACTTAGAAATACGTTCATAAATTGCACTATTGCACAATGTCAAATCCAAGACCTCTTGTCTGATAGCATTTGAAAAGGTAGGTTCGTTTCCCTTATTGCATATATCTATATTATTTGATGAGAGAAATTCTAATAAGCACTCACCTCGACTGTTGATATCCGTACTCCCCACACGGTATGATGCGCGTTGGCATCACAGCCAATGATGAACGACTTGTTGTTTGCTCTGCAGTAA
>JASCZW010014300.1:0-23258 GCA_034211315.2 Aedes japonicus
TGGGAGCTTTTTCGGTGAAGTTTAAATTTATTTTACAATCCGAGAAGAAGGTCTTGCTAGAGGAGGATTATAAGAGATATAGAAGGTAATGAATTAGACTTGTAGAAAGCTTTAAAACCTTGATAAATCTTTCATTGTTGTTAGGGGAAGACATTGAGAGAGAGAGAGAGAGAGAGAGAAAAAGTAAACCAGAAGAGTAAGAAAAATGATGAGCTTTGAGTCGATGGCCAGGATCATAACGATTATCCCGACCTGGGTCACCAGGAAGCAACAGAAAGCATTTTCACCTGACGCAGTTCTTGTGTGATTATGATTACCGCAGAATGTACTACTTGAAAAGTATCATTTCTACACGAAAAGTAATTAAGTTTTTATTTACGTCAATGAAGGTAAATATAGATAAAATGTAAAATAAGGTATCCCGAAACTGAAACAGAGGAAATTTAACAGATATGTGTTTGATTGAACTTGTTTTCTCGACCCTTTTCATTCTTGTGTCCTTAAGCAGCTTTTACGGTCTTAGGAACCAACATTTATATGACTTTTTGATAGTGTGCAGATTTGGATTTTAATCGGGAAAAATCTTATAGAATAGATCATGGATATGTTTTAAGTTCTAGCATTTTGAACACGGCGTTATTTCTTGAAAAAGAACTACTATTGGAACGAAAGGTTGACGTTATATCGTGACAAAATCTGGGCACCCCTAAATATGTATATCTCTAGAAATACTTCTTCAACGCGTGAAATATTTCACAGACTGATGAACGTTTGTCTGTTCTTTGTGTAAAATCAATGTTTGGTGATACTACAAGTTTTTAGATCGAAGATGGTGTCGAAAGAAGAGCAAGTGCGAAAAGCAATTGTGTGCGGTCACCTTGAAAATCCGGATCTGTCAGTAAGAAAACTTGCAAAAAAGCTTGGTTTTCCTGCAAGCACTATCCATAACGTTTTTAAATCTTTTGATACACGTTTGACAACCGCCAAATTTGTTTTATTCCAAATTTAATCAGTCGAGATTTTGTCGCGAACAAGCCTTTTTATGATTATGCTAGGAGATATTTTTTTCTCGCAATGTAACGGGTGACAACTAAAATTTTGGGTTGTTTTTTAGAAGCTATTCAGATGGATGTTTTTGATTTATCGACTTGTCAATCCCAGTTACATTTACTTAAATTTGAGTGAATCCAATTTTGACAAAAGTGAGTGAAAAACTACTCAAAGCTGAGTCAAAATAGCTAGCCCTGTATGCTCAACACAAACGAGCTCAAAGAGAAATGAGAGTGTGTATGTGTTAGCTCTCTGTCTCTCTTTCTCCCTCTCTTTCTTTTTCTCTTTCTCTCTTTTTTCTGCTGGTATTTTTTAGTTAAGCTTGCTCAGTTTTGCTCAAAATGCCGTCGAAGCAAAAGGATTTCGGGAGCGCGTTGTAAAAGTATACGGCAAAACATTTTAAAAACGAAAATGTTGTGGCTTCAGCTGTTTCCAATACCCTAAGATCCTTTACTACTACTCGCAAGCAATGTAGTGGAAGATCTGGCAAAATTATGGACGTAAATGGACTTCGTTCTCTTTCTCTTGCCTTCAACAGTAAGGAGTCAACGGGATGCCGCAAAAACGGTCAACTGTTTCTACCAATACATCTGCAAAATATTGAAAAGAGTCGGAATAAAGTGCCGAAAGTAGACAAGAGCCCCGGAATTCACTGAGAAACAGATTTTAACGCTGAAATCAAAATGCCACTGGTTGATAAAACATTTGTCTAGCAAAGACGGAAACGATCGATAATATTCCATTGATAGTTCTACTACATCCTCGAACATAAAATATGTGTTTAAACTTTGTTTAACTTTGAACAGAAAGTGAGGCTGATATTGCCATTTCCGATAGAGGGATTTGTAAGCCATGGTTCATGCCCTCTGGTTTGGTTATCAATCAAGATGTGTACCTGTGTGTATATGTGTGTCTATTTTTGTGTATGCATGTGACGAAATAAAGTAAGCCGTGTTTCTCAGCAACAACTCATCCGAATTGAGCGCTACAACGACCAAATGAAAGGTATCACGGTCACATTGAACGCTACTGAATGGTCTTGAAATCGTATATCTTGGTTCGGAGATATTGAGGGAACACGTTCCGAAAATGTACGGATTTTGAGAACTTATTCGTGCTTCTCAGCAACCACTCAACTGAATTCAGCGCGAAATAAGAGGTACCATGGTCTCATTGAATGTTATTGAATTGTTTTAGATTTGGACATTTGGTTTTGGAGATATGAGAAGTAAACCCTGTTTCTCAGCAACCACCGGTCCGATTTGGGTCCAACGACTGCTGAAAGATATTGTAGTCCCATCGAATTTTACCTAATGTTTCTGGAATTGGTTATCTGGTTTCGGAGATATCACCGAAAGAAGTCCCAAAAAATACAGATTTTAAGAAATAAGTTGTATATCTTGGTAACTACTTTACAGAATTAAACCCAAAAACTGTTAAATGAAAAGAATTTGTGGTTTCATAGTGCCAATTAAACAATTCTGAAATGGGTGAACCAGTTCTGGAGATATGGTAGGACTACATTCCGGAAAACTTAAATTTTTGGAATGATGTCTACTATCATGCACGTAAAGAAATCACTCTGTTTTGCATCAACAAAATATTTTATTGGTATTCAATGCAAGGTTTTCTTTTGTTTCAATTCATAAAATAGTTTCAAAAGTTACCAACGAGTTATTCTCGTTGCAGTACTGAAAAATAAGTTGATTGAAAACGGATTTTTCTTGTGACATATTCGTTATAAGGAAGAGTATTGGAATTGCTTAGCAATGCGCTATACACCTTACAGCTCACAACTTCCGACTTTAACGAGCAAAACTCAATTTTTGGTCAACTGATTTTCCAGCGGACAGCCATTGACACAATATTTAATGAATACAATTTCAGTGCTGACGTTGGTTAGACCACCTGTCAAATCAGCGTCTTGTGGATGGTCAACAGATGGGTTTCCGGAAAAAATTGACGCGGTTGATCAAAGATCAGTGTGTGTCGTCCGAGTATCAGGGACGCTCTCGAGTCGAATGAATTATTGTGTTTGTTGTTTAACATTGCATAGGAGGGTGTGATTCGAAGAGCTGAGATAGACACGAGTGGCACAATTTTCAGGAAGTTTGTCCAACTATTTTCCGTTGCCGACGCCGTTGATATCATAGCACGAAACTTTGAGACGATGGGAGACACGTACATCAGACTTAAGGCGGAAGCTGGTAGGATTGGGTTTGTGTTTAATGCGTTGAAAACAAAATACATGAACGGAAGAGGCTTACGAGAAAACAATGTTAGCCTTCTACCAGGAGTTCACGACGGTGATGAAATCGAGGTAGTAGACGAATTCATGTATGTGGGCTCATTGATGACCGCCGATAACGACACCAGCAGAAAGATACAAAGGCGCATTATGGCTGGCAATTGTGCATGCTTTGGACTCCGAAGGACGCTAAGATCGAACAATGTTCGCCGAACTGCAAAGTTGACCATCTACAAGACATTAATAAGACTGGTAGTTCTCTAAGGCCATGAAACATGCACATGGACATGGACGATCTACGGTGGAGTACAGATGGAAGACGGAACGTGGAGGAACCGAATGAACCACGAATTGCATCAGTTGCTCGGAGAACATCCCATCGTTAAAATCGTTAAAATCGGTCGACTACGATGGGCTGGGCATGTCGTAAGAATGTCGGACGACAGCCCTGTTAAAATGGTTCTCGAAATCTAACCGACGGGTACAAGAAGAAGAGGCGCGCAACGAGCAAGGTGGATCGAACAGGTAGAAGGCGAACTGCGAACTCTCCGCAGATAGCAAGGCTGGCGAGGTACAGTCATGGACCAATTACAATGGAGAACACTTTTGTGTACATCAGAGGCCACACGGGCCTTGGTATGATTAGTAATGTAAGGTAAGGCTACAAGGAAGAGGGCATATTTTGTCACGATCCTATTTTTGAGGCGGCGACAGATTCAAATTTTCATCGGTTCATGCTGTTCGACGACTCAAACTTCATAATTTTAATGAATAGTCTACTTATATCCCCTGCAATGGACAGAAAACCATATTGAGCATTTCGAGAGAACCTGGATGTCTTGAGGGAACCCTTCAGGGGGGAACAAATACAGATTTTTGCCGAATCATGCCTTTCGACGACTCAAACTTCATGATTTTTATTGAGTAGTCTAGTTCTAGCCTTGAAATGGATCTCTGACCATATTGGACATTCTTAAACAACCCGGATGCCCCAGAAAAAAGGAATTTTCGCCGAACATTGCCTTTCGACGACTCAAACTTCATAATTTTTCATGAATAGCCTACATCTAGCCTTGAAATTGACCAATAACCATAACAATATAGACAATTCCGAGGCAATCCGGATGCCCCGTGGGAACCTTTTAGGAGAAGACCAATGACAATTGCCTTTATTTACATACGAACCAGGTTTGGGTGATGTTGGACTCATTTTGATCTTTGATGTCGATTTTCGATTTTTTTAAATTGATCCTATAACCCTAAGACAAATCAGAGAGATCATCTTTTGTTTTGATCATTTCGATCTTCGGAAAATAAACCCAAGTTAAAACTTTAATTGTACATACTAAACTGATGGACCTGATCCAAAACGTAGAAAATGGGAAGAAGAATGGTAAGTTTGGCGAAAATATCGTAGAAAAAAAAATTAGTGTTAGTGAGGCTGAAGGAGACACCTGTTTTGAACCACTTTAGTGGCTACAAAGGGTGGTTCAATCAAAATTTGGTCGACATAAACTTGACGCATTTCCTTTCATCGTGCATTACAAAATTTTGAACACTCCTCATTTTGAAGATGTGTGCGTGTAGCATCATGTCTCTATTTTGATTTTGAGATTTAGTTATCAAAATGTCGTCGAAGTGCATGGCGAGAATCCAAAAGAAATAGTAGCAACGAGGATCTGATATATATTTGAATATTTGCGATCAACTAAATCAAGCTGTTAATATTTCCTTTGATGAGTACAACTCAAAAATCGAGTTAGAGATAAAATCCCGTCCAAAAATATGCTTTAACTTGTTAAAACGAAATTGAAATTTGGCAATCTTCCATTAAAAATATATCTTGACGAAAAAGTGGGGTCTTTCTAGCCATGAATTTTCAATCTTTTTGCAATCTTTTTCCAAGATACATACACCACATTTTCTGAAGCAGATCGTGATCGCAAATATATCGGTTTCTCTCCAAAATTCAGTAGAGATATTAGTGTTAACAATATAAATGTACATGACATAGGGGAATTTGAAAAAAAAATTGATGTTTACAAGGATATGGGCCTGATGGGATTCCCTCTATTTTTGGCTTTCCTATCTAGCTCCTATTTTTAAATGTGGCGAAAAATCTGCCGTACGAAATTATCGCGCTATTGTTATTATCTCTTGCATTCCAAAACTTTTTGAAGCGATAATTATAGAAAAACTGTTTTGTCAAACTAAAAATAGAATCTCTACCTTGCAACATGGATTCTTCAAAGGACGCTTAGCTAATACAAATTTACTTGAATTCGTTAACTATTCGCTGGTTGTTATGAACAATGGAAAACATGTTGAAGATTTATTTATAGACTTCAGCAAGGTCTTTGATCGCATTAATATACCCAAGCTTCTATTGAAACTGCAAAAAACGGGTATTGAGTCAAATTTAAACAAAACTTTGAATCCTATTCGAGTTACTTCAGGAGTCCATCAAGGCTCCTATCCTGGTCCTCTTTTGTTTATACTATTTCAGGGTGGCCACACAATCTTAATATAAAAATTCCCGCATTTTTCCCACATTTTTGCCTTATTTTCCCGACTGTTAAGATGAGTTATTATAAATTACTCGTAGCTAAATCTCTGAGCTCCCAAACATTTCCAGTTTTAATGGCCACCAGACACTTTCCATTTATTTAAAATACGCCTTTTTGTGCGACAGGATGAGCCAATTTTCAACAAATGTTGTCAAATTTGGAAGCTCCTTCTTGGTTCTAGCCAAAATTTGTCCGAACCATTTTTTTTCTCTGGAATCCGGAAAAAAAAACAACGGCATTGAGCACAGCTGCCCAAATTCTTCGTTCACCATGTGTTAACATCCTTACAAACGCAATTCGCCAAACTTCAAACACATTCGCCACCACATGAAAGATAAGTTCATTTCTGGCCTCACCTGTTGCAGCCCTGTAGCCAGATCTTCTAAGAGCATCTTCAACGGTGGTTTGGATTTATTTGTTTAGACCAAACGCAAAAACATCGTTGCATCGCTGGTGTTTGTAAATTTTGTTTTATACCGGATCTATTTTGCATCATTTCAGAACTTTCTTACTGAACGCACTCTTTGAAAATTTAATTTAAAGAACATCAGAATATCTATGAAGATTGGGTGGAAATGTCTATAATGAACATGCCAGAAGTTGATTAAACTTTTCGGCAGTTGAATAAAATAATTGGAAGTTTCCAGATAATCATGAAATTTGCTCGCTATCTTTCGAGAAGAGAAATGGTGGAACTTTAGAGAAGTTCATTGAATTGCCGAAAAATTATTAACGTTTCTGGAAACTTGGATGAACTTCCAAAAAGTTTGCTGATCATCCATGGAATAGGAACAACTTTCTGGAAATGACGTGAACTTATAACATCAGTTTTCGCTTCCCAGAAGTTGTTTTAACTTCCAGCAGGTACACATTCTGTGATAAAAAGCAGAATATCACACATATTCAAATAACTTACGAGAAATAGAAAAAAAAAATCTTGGAAGCCTTTGAATTTCTGTGGAATAGTTAGCATTACCGAGATGTTGTTAAGCCGTACAAGAACTTTTCATGATCTCCAAGATTGTGAATAGGTGGAAATTCTATGGAATTGATTAAAAAGTAGTTGGTTTTTTTATTCTCGTTTTGGTTGGGTTCGAAAAATTATCGACTAATAAGAAGTTTAGGTTCTTGTTAAAACTTAAATACCCCGAACTTTTGGGATGTTTCCGGAACGATTGGAAAGTTTCTCGATCACCTGAAAAGATCCCTGAAGTTCTAGGAAGCTCCCTAAACTTATGGAAAAATCCTTTGAATGTTTCCTAAACTTTTCGAATGCTAAAAAAATCCAGTTTCCGCAATCCTGGTCCAGGAAGTTTTCTGAAATTCTTGGAAGATCGCAGGACTACTGAGAAATTTCCTGAATTGCTGAATCCCCTGAGCATCCGGGAGTTGTTTCGAGCTTCTGGAAAGTTCCCTGAACTTCTTGGAAATTTTCTAAATTTCTGGGACGTTCTCTGAACGTCTGAGCTGTTTGCTGACCTTTTGGAAAGTTTCCTGATCTTTGGGGAGTTCCATGAACTTTGTGAGCATTTCCTAAGTTCTGAGAAGTTTTTGAATTCATGAAAAACCCTGAACTTCAAGGAAGTTTCTTGAACTCCTACATGTTTGCTGAACTTCTGTATGTGTCTAGCAAATTTCATGAAATTCTAAGAGGTTCACTTAACCTCTAGGAAGATCCGCAAACTGTTGAAAAGCTTCATGAGTTTCTTGACTGTTCTCTATTGGAAGTTCTCTAATTTTCTGGAAAGTTCCTTGAATTTTTGGGAAGTTCCCTGAACATCTTGAGTAGTTCTATGAACTTCTGAAAAAATACCCAAAATAATCTGATAAGTTTTCTAAACTTCTGGAAGCCCCCTGCACTTTTGGAAACTTCCCTGAACTCGTGGTAAGCTCCTTGAATTTGTGGATAATTCCCTGAATTTCTTGGAAATAATCTGAATTTCAGGAAAGTTGTCTGAACTTTTAGGAAGAACCCTTAATTTCCGGAAAGTTCCCTGATTTTATGGTATGTACCTTTGACATCAGGGAGGGTAGCTAAACCTCGGGAACGTCTAAGTCAAATCTAAAAAGTATACCGAGCTTCTGATAAGTTCCCTGAGTTTCTAAGTGCACTGAATTTACAAGATTTTTTTTCGAAATTTTGGGAGATAATTGTTGTCCATCAGTTTCTTAACGTTTTCCGATATTTGGGGCGTAAATACTGCGGGCCGTAAGTCTTAAGGACAGATTTGCAAAAATTTCTCAGGGTCACTAACCCCCAAGTGTTCTTCGAGAGAGTGTTGTTAAGCTGTAGTGCACCTATGTAACACTAAGGCCAACATATCCAGCTGCATCGCAAAATCTGGAAAAAGTCATCATTTGACTGTAGTTGTTGCATAATGTCTAGGATCATATCCCTTGGCATGTTGAAACGTCGCAGAAAGTGCTTCTTGTCATAGGTTGGCGTGGCGCTATCTATCACTATCAACACTATCTAATATCGTTTAAATGAGATGCGTGCATTCACAAACTCACCACCACTTAAACCAACTCATGGTAAAAAGTTTGCGAAAAATCCTCGGTCTCTGAAAAAAACAAAACTTCTGATCTCTGGGTATTGGAAGATTGACAAGATGATAGGTTTTGGTGGGTTAAACTACAAGAAATACTACACCGGTGCGGAGAACGCAAAGTTGGTCTGTCTTAGCTGGTTCTTTTTAAGTTTGCTGAAGTAAATCAACTATAAAGTTGTTAAAATAGACCACCGCTAAAGATGCTCTAAGTGGTACGTTTTAAACAGGCTGAACAATGAAATCGGTGGACCGAGTAAATGACAAAAACGCTACTCAAATCATTTGAAAAAGGTATGAGTATGGTTCCTTCCATATGATAAAAATTCCCCATGACTTTTGAAATTCCCGCCTTTTTCCCGCATATTTCCCGATGATTTTGCATTTTTCCCGCATTTCCCGATTTTCCCGAGTCTGTGGCCACCCTGCTATTTGTAAACGATATTTCCCTTATATAGAAAAGCGTAAAAATTCTTATCTAAGTAGATGCTTTAAATATATTTTTATAAATAAAAAACAGAGAAGATATAAAGCTATTCAAAAATGACGTGCTTTACAGTTGGTGCAAAAAAAGCCTTTTGCAGCTAAAGGTCCAAAAATGTAAATCAGTATCATTTAGAAGAAAGCGTTATACACTAGACTGTACAATCTCTCTAGGAAATAAGGCAGTTGAAGAGTGTGGAAGAATTAAGGATTAGGTGTTATTTTAAACAACAAACTAACATCTAGTGACTACTACGACAAAATCAGTAAAGAAAGTTGCAAGCTAGGATGTATAAGATGATTTAGTTACAGCTTTCATGACCTATACACATGGGCCTTTGAGTCGGATGATGGCAACATACAATATGCTTTGCGAATACGTCGACTTTACAACGACAAAATCGAAATTGAAGCAATACTTTAAAAATATTTGCTAATAAGCTAATCCTAATCTTCATTTATAGTTACAGGTATTCCAATAAACAGCTCACACTTTCTAGAATTCTGGATCAAGTTATCGTATAATTAATAGCATGTAGTAGAAATAACAATTTACAGCACTGCATAGAAGCGAGTGAATGGTAAATGGTGTGAAAGCGTCTTAGTTCTGCCTAACAATTATGAAAATAGGCATTTGCTTCGACAGCTCGAAATTTAAAATTGTAGAGGCGCATTTATTCCTCTTGATTGCGACATTTATCCTTATGCATGACCCTTAAAGCCTAAAATTCCAAAGAGAAGAAAGTGTGCCATTTTAAGCAAATTCTAGTTATTTACTCATTAGCTAAATGATGATGAAGCTATTATCCACAGAGCTATCTGAATCAAAGTTCAAGTTTTTGACCTTTATACGGTATGTATGGAACAGTTGTTTATTTTCCAGGTGAAATCCGAAATCAAATGCACCGCTTCCGGCTTGCTAGCTCCGTGGCTTCACCACTAGACCGTCTAAAATCCTACATCAAATTTATTAATTTTGGTAAGCAAATTTTCGCACGTGTATTTAATAGGATTTCTCCATCCATTCGGCTAAATACCGCATTACAGAAGCTGCCTATTACATCGCAGATTTCCAACACAGCCTCCTATAGTAACGCTTATGAACTAAAATTTGAATCTCCTAATAACACAAGTGTACTTTTTCAATTTACTACAAACAACCGAATCCATCGCCATTTCCCAGGCCTATTCCACTCCGATAATAGTCACAATTTGCCACATTTTAATACCCTTTCCCTCTCATCATCCTCATCATCATCATCATCATCATCATCGTCATCATCGTCATCTTCCAGCAGTTTTCAGGCTGTGTAATTAGCACTCGGTCGTTATCAATGAATACACACACACGCACGCACAGTCAATTGGCGAGGAGGGAACATTTAGTTTCGAGTGCCACAGCGCAATCATCACAAACAACCAAAGCCTTCCCCACGGCTCTTAATTTTGCGCGTGAAATCAAACCGCCTTCGGCCCTTTTTTTCACACCGCTACAATCCTCCACCAACAACAACAACACTCGAGCCTATCGTCGGCACTTGGCTTCCTTCCTTCACACACCTTACTCTTCACACTTTGGTCAAACACACGCGTTGAAGCGAACTTTTTTTTTCTCATTCCTTCGGAGGCTCGCAAGTGGCCGAAGGGGAATAACGGAACATCCGCACGGGTACACTGCGTTTGGCCGCACTGCTCCAAGCGCCAATTTTTCACTTACGACGGCTGAAGCTAGAATCAGGTTGCAACGACACGATCCTGGAGTCACATACGCGAATACGAACAGCAACACGGTCGCGGAGGGCTCGCGGTCACCGGGGTCAATAATTCAGAACCTAAAACCGAGCCGCCGAGTGTGGTGGGTTAAAGCGAACAACCGAAAAAACCGAAGCGGAAAACGAGTACAGATTTACATGCGCGATATTTCCCTCTATATGCTAGAGGCACTACTAAGGTATGCTATATGGCTTAAAAACCGTTAAAACCACACTGACGAACGTGTTCGATCACTTGGAAGGTCCATATGCGACTAAGGCAAACCCTGTGCTGCGGTGCGAGCGCGTGCATCGTCTGGCTAGTCGCATTCTCTCAAGCTCTCTTACTCTCGCACGCGTGCTGCCTATGCGATGGCCCACGCTCTCGGAGCAAAGCTTATTCTGTTTATTAGCCATGCCATCCAGGCATCGCAGCTTGCTTTGGTTCCAAACCACCGAAACTTCGCCGGGTCCGATCGAGTCGTTGTCGTCGCCGGTCAGCGCCGGCTTTCTGCTGCGTGAGTAACATTGTTGTGTTCGAATCGTGAACCGTAAGCCCTTTTTCTGCATATCGCATTCTGCTGATTTTGGGCTATCCATTTTCTGAGTTGCTTTAATTGAACGGAACATGGGGTGGATGTTGGAACAAGAAAATGCGACTGAAGTCGGTCGAAAAATATATGCAGGGTTCTGAAAAACGCTTCATATTTACATGAGGTTGTAGAACGAAAGCGAAGGCGATTTTAGCACTAGGTCAATTAACTCTATGAAATAGATCAATCACAAATAAGGTAATGGGATGTAATGTTAGCCTAGCTCCTTGGTTCGGCCTATGTACCAAATGTGTCATTATTTCGGCGATAATCAACGAAATCATAATGGCCGATTTATTTCAAAGCAATTGATACATCATTAATCAATTTATAGTTGTTCACTTTCGCGTTGTTTTCGATTTCCTTAACTTTTTAGACACCATGATTTTACTGGTTAAGCTGAACAGATTATCTACACGATCTTCGAATAATCTAAACTTGCCGAAATTCAACCTACAAACCGAATAACGCAGCCAATATGTACAGAAAATAGTCACACGTTATAAACTAACAGGTCACATAGGTAAAATAACAATGATTTGACATGAAAACCATAGACCCAATGTTAGGAATATATTTTTTTCTAGGTTCCCAATTATGGCCTGTTGTATGGAAAGCGTGGTAAAAATGGTGTTATAGGTAACATATACAATACAAATGTCTGAGTTTGGGTTGAATGTTTTTCATATGGCGCATATTATCACAAACTAAAGTAAAAAAATCTGTGTAGAGTGAATTATAATATTTTGATTGCCGAATTGCCACTAAATCATATGTAAACATCACTTAAGCGTTTCTTAGCAGTTTTGGATACTTTGATTTGTGAAATTGTTTGTTGAGTAGAGCAAATACAGCAGGAAACGCCTTGAATTAGTAAATCAGGACAAAAAAATTGTACATAGACAACATTTAATAACAAATCTATCGAATGGGACGTACTTGCATCCATGATTAGACCCAATTTGGTACCCATAGACCGACATTAAATCCATATCCATCGAAAGTTTCTGACTTTATAAAATGAGTTGTGTAACTTTTCGTGATACATACTACCAGATACTTATTAAGCATATCTTAGCAAGTGTATAGCTAGTTTAACTTTGCTCCCAGCTGAAATACTTTACGAGTTATAATAAAAAATGTAATCGATTGTTGCATATTAGGCTGAGTCAAGGGACACATACCCTAGTTAATGTATTTTAGTTGTTTCTATTTAGTGATAGGTGCTTTGAATGTCTTTGCTTCACTAATGTTTAATATGACTTATTACCTCAGCTTCAAGCGTTTAAATGTTCGAGAGGGCATATTCCAAGTAACATGGTCATGACTAAATTGATAGGTACTAGTATAATTACGGGTTTTAAGAAAGTAATTGCTCAAGTTAGACCACGGTAAAGTTCAGTCGTATGTACATAGCCGAGTGATTTAAATCAACTACATGATAGAAGTGTCGTACGACTGGAGGAAACTTTCGGTTGAGAAACCGGAAAAAAATAATGGCTTTAGTAAAAACAACATAAGGCTAGAACTTCCATAATCTTTCTCCAATCCAAGTCGAAAAATACATTGATATCTACTGTGTGATCAACACGTATAAAACGAAGGAAATTTCTGTACCAGTAAAAATATGACAAAAATATTTCTGATTGGGATGAATCTTTGCAGAGCTATCTCATTTCATCCAACACCTTTTTCTTACTTAGTATTTCAAGCTTATTGCTTTCACAATTTATATTATTGCTTGTTCTAAACTTAGTGTTCTAAATGCACTTCCACAGTTATTAATTGAAAGCTTTCGATGCCAGGACCGTTTTTGCATTAGTATGATTGTGTGGCTAGTACAATCATACCCTATGCTCAGGGAGTCGAAAAAATCCTTAACGAAACATTCTTAGACCAGACCGGGAATCGAACCCAACCACATCCAGCATGATGTTGGTTTGTAGTTACGCCTTTACCGACTGAGCTAAGGGAGGACCAAGAGGGTCATGGCATATATATTTTTCCCAATTATTTTATTTAATATACAGTGTATATTGTTTCGAAAACCGCGAGTTGATACCAATATTTGACGTAACGACAAAAAAGGAAGAGGAGGACTTCCCGAGCGTATGTTTGGGCTTATTCTGCGGGTAAAAAAAAACATTGCGGATCAGTAAGCCATTCAGTTGAATTAATACAAAAACGTAAATAAACAAAATCGTAGTTCTAAAAATTAATGATTTACTCAAACAAGTTTTTCTATCTTAAGTTGATCGCTATTTTACTGAAACATTGGAAGTTTTTTGAAAATATCACATATTTGTGCATTATCAGTACAGTTTGAATCAAGATTGGTTTTGATTTTGTTTTCTGATAGCAACATGAAGTAGTGAAATTTCCGAGTTCCTTGAATTTTTCTTTTATTACTATCTTTCCCAAGCAAAAACGCACAAAAACATGCCGGGTCCTATAATGAAATGAAGCTCCGTCGGAGATGAAATATATTTTTAATTGAATTTCTTATTTTTTTTCCTAAGAATGTCTAAGAAAGTCAATCGTTTGGTGATAAAAAAGTTCCTCAACAGTCATTTCTCAAATCTTCATAAATAACTATGAAGCTGAAATGTTCAACTTGAATGTTTGCTTTGAAAAACATTCCAATAATGACACTGCACGTAATCTTTCATTACGACGCTATGTTTTTCGTAAAAATCACGCGAAAAATCACGGCTAACGTCATTATTGGAATGTTTTCGAAAACAAACATTCAAAGTGGTATTTCAACTTCATATTTATGGTGAAATATTGTTGAAGGGTTTTTATCGCCAAACATTGACTTCTTAAGTGAAAGAAATAAAATTCAATTAAATATATTTCATCTCCGACAGGCCTCATTTCGTGGAACCAACGTATGACTGTGCGTTTGCTGAAGATGTAATGAAGAGTCAGGAACTCGAGTCCTTACTTCATGTTGCTATCAGAAAACAAAATCCAAAGACAACGATTCCAAACTAACGCGTAATGCACAGATATATTGATATTTTCAAAAACTCAATGTTTCAGTAAAATAGCGATCAACAAGATAGAAAACTTGTTTAGTAATCATTTAGAACTGTTTGTTTATTTACATTTTTGTATTAATTCAACCTGAGTATGATCACAATGACACCCACGGAATAAACTAGGCTGCCGTTACGTCAAATATTATCAACTCGCGAACCCTCGAAACAATACTACACTGTAACCAAATAAAATAGTGGGAAAATGCCATGACCTCTTGGTGAATCCTCCCTTAGCTCAGTCATTTCAAGCATGACTACAACATCATGCTAGATATGTGGGACTGATTCAATACTATTTAGAATGTTTCGTTAAATTTTTCGATACTGTAAGTGCTCAATGCTGGCCACTCACAATCCTTCACTAATGCAAAAATAACATCAACTTCAGTGTAACAGTAGATGCATTTGCAAGTTAGAACAGCAATAATATAAATTGTGAAGCAACAAACTGAAATGCAAGTAAAGAAAGATTGTTGGATAACTCTGGAACTAAATCACAATCAGAAGTATTTTATCCTTCTTTACTGTGCAAACTCGCTCGTTGTTGATCTGGTAGAATATCAGTAACGATTTTCGACTAGATTGGAGAAGATGTCGTAGCCTTATGATGGGCACTACTGAAATGACAAACTCAACCGAAAGTTTCCAGTCATGACATGTAGTTGATCGGCTATCATACATACGTGGTTTCCGTGGTCTAGCGAACGATTTTCTTAGAGCCGTGATCTAATTGCCTATCAGTTTAGTCATGATATGATTGCCTGGAATATTTCTCAGTATTCGTACTTGGTAGTGTAAGTCATATTAAAACATTAGTGGCTCATTCAACACCTAACCTCTGAAATAGAGCAACAAATACGTGCCAGCTTAGGGTATGTCTAATATGCAACAATCGATACATTTTTGACAACTCGTATTTCAGCTGGGAGCAAAGTTAAACTAGCATACACTGCTGGAATACATGCTTAATGAACATCTGGTAGTATGTATCGCGAAGGACACGCAACTCATTTGCAAAGTCGAAACCTCGTGTGTAATTTTAATGTCATTATGGTACCAAGTAGATGCAACTCGGATTTGTTGTCAAATGTTGTCTATGTAATTTTGTCTGATTTACTAATTCAGGCGTTCTAACAACAATTTCTACTCCAATGGCTCTTCTGGAATCAAGTATCCAAAACTGCTAAGTTGCTTAGTGATGTTTATATGATTTAGTGAACGGGCATGTGGTCACTCTACACAGATTTTTACTGTATACGCCATATGAAAAATTCAGCCAAACTAGGTATTATATTTAATATATATTTACCGCTTATACAACGGGCCATGAGTAAGTCTAGAAAAAATGTTTATGTTTCATGTCAAATCGTGTTATTTACACCTGTAATGACCTGTTAGTTCTTGATGTGACTATTTTCTGTACGCCAGTAACTGCGTGTCGGTACAGCCAGGGGTTGAATTTCGGCAGACAGATTGTCGAATCATTAATGGAGCAAACAGACAGTAAATCATGGTGTCTAAAGTTAAAGTCGAGAGCAACTGAAATTATAAATTGTTGATTAATGTGCTGTCGAGCCAACTGAGATAAATCGGCCGTACTGTTTCGTTGATTAATAAAACAGAAATGACATTTGAAGGCCATAGGCAACTGAAACTAGACTGACATGATTGATCTGTAAATTAATTGACCTAGTGCTAAAATCGCCTTCGCTGCAACCTTCGGCAATATGAGCGCCTGGTACATATCTTTCGATGACTCAGTTTCTTGTTTTAACATCCCTTCCGTTCAATTAAACAACTCGAAAATGAATAGCCCAAAATCAGCAGGCGACTATGCAGAGAAAGAGCCTCAGGCTGTCTTTTCACGCGGCAGAAGAAGCGTATTATGCGACGACAACGACTCGATCCAGGCCCGGCGATTCCGTGGTTGTTAAACAGCTGATACTGGATGGCAATGTCGCTGGGAATGGCTTTCCCATGGTATCGCTGACATCGCGTCTTGAAGGCTTGAAGATGCGACTATCAACGATGCGCGCTCGCCGCAACAGGTTTGCCTTAATCACATATGAACCTTGAAATGATCGGTACCATTCATCAGTGTGTTTAACTTAAACCATATAACATACCTTAGTAGTGCCGCCACAACATGAAGAAATATCGCTCATCGCTAATCTGTACTCGTTTTCCGCTCGGTGTTCGCGCGGCTCGTTCAGGACTACGGTGACCCCGGTATTCCACGAGCCCTCCCACTGACTATGACCTGTTCATGATACGTCATGCTCGGGATAAATGATGGGCCTGGCTGTTCACAGCTTCAGCCGATCTGCCGTAAGTGGGAGCCAACTGTAACGTGCTGATCCCAGTTGCTTTCGGCCGCGGCGATGAAAAGTTCGCCTCAACGTGTTTGGCAAAGTGTAATGGAGCCGATATTGGTAGAAGGAAACGAAATTATGACTCAGTGCTGTTATTGTTAGTGAACAGCAGCAGTGGCCGTGATTTATTTCGCGCTGGCCGTAGAAGGCTGGTGTTGTGATGATGCGCTGTGGCGCTTTCAACTTCCTCCTCGCCAATTGACTTTAGTAAGCGTGCGTGTGTGTGTATTCATTGATAACGACGAGATAGTACACGGCCTGCTGGAAGATGACGATGATGATGATGATGATGATGAAGGAAAGTGATAAAATGTGGCAAATGTACAGATAGACTAGTAACGTGGTATCGGTGTTGTAATGAAATTACACTTTAATAGAGATTCAAATTTTGGATTCATAAGCGTGCTACTATAGAAGGCTGTGATTGAAATCTGCGATATGAAGAGCAGCGTACTTCAGATAGATGAATCTATTAAATACACGTGCGAAAATAAAATTTGTCTTGGGAATTTTAGATTTGTCTAGTAATTGAAGCCACCCAAGGCACCAACAAGCCAAGCAGTGCATTGATTTCAGTTTCACCTGGGAAAATAGGCTTGGCTGTTCATACATGCCGTATAAGGTCAAAACTGAACTTTTGATTCAGATAGCTCTGTGGATAATAGCTTCATCGTCATTTAGCTAATGAAACAAATAACCCCAAATTTGTAAATGTTTGCTTTCTTCTCTTTTGGAATTTTAGGCTTTAAGTCGTATAGGAATGGAAATGTCGCAGTAAGAGGGCATGCGCCTCTACAGCCTGTCGAGAAACTAAATGCCTATTTTCATGAGGTATTAGGCGAACTAGACAGCTTTCACACCATTTACCATTCGCACTTCCTTCTATGCAGTGTAATTATTTCTACATGCTATTAATTATGCGATAACTTGATCAGGAATACAAGTGATAACTGATAGATATAACTGAGATTAGGATGAAACTGATAGCAAACGTGTTTCAATTTCGATTTTAATCGACGTCTATTATGTTATAATATCTCGAAGACTAATATAATAGATCATGAAGCTGTAACTTCGTCATCTATGCATCCACAACACTCTTTACTGATTTTGTCGTGGTAATCGCTAGATGTTAGTTTGTTGTTCAAATAACACAATCTAGTGCTTCCGCACTCTTTCAACTGCCTTAACTCCTAGAGTTATGCAGTCACAGATGTAAACAACGCTTTCTTCAAATGATACTGATTTGCTGAGAAAAAAAAAACTAACGTCATTTTGAATAACATATCTTCTGTTTTATTTATAAAGTATATTTAAGCATCTTTTGCACTCTATGAAGTATCGTTCGATGACTACGAACTCGGAAAATCGAATGAAATGCCGTCATCAGTATGAAGAAGACGTCAATGAAATTTATCTGTATGGAGAATTATATATACCTTTCAGAAATGATTTGAGCCAACGTTACATTTCAGTCACCATTTGTTCAGCCTGTTAAAACGTACCATGGTATGATGATGTACAACAACTTTATGGTGACACTTCGGCACTGCAGACCAGTGTAATTATTTCTTGTAGTTTAACGCAAAACCTATCGTGCTAATCAATCTTCTGAATCGAAGTTTTGTTTTTCGAGACCGGATTTTCATAAACACCATGGCCCAAAGTGTGTGAGACGTACGCACGTAAACGATATTAGATAGTGTTGATAGTGTCGTGCATAACCTATGACAAACTCTTCATGCCAGAGATATGATCTAGACGTATGCAGCAACTGACTTTCAGATTTTACGTAGCTGGATATGATTGGCCTTAGTGTTATGGAATTACTTTACAGCAGCAGCCTTCTCTCGAGAAGGAACACTTGAGGTGTGACCCTGAGAGAACACACTGTATATCCTTAAACTTACGGCCCTAATGACCCCCCGCCTAATATCGAACATTAAGAAAACGATGAACAACAATATCTCCCAAAATCTTAGCAAATTCAGTGCATGAAGCTCAGGAAGCTGGGTTGACTAATTCCCGGGACAGCTACCCTCCCTGATGAATCAAGTACATACCAACAAGATCGGGAACTCCGGAGAATAGGGATGGCGGATTCGGACAACTCCTGAGTCAGATTCTTCAGAGAATTCAGGGAATTAATCCGCAGGCCTACGAGTTCAGGAAGTTTCCAGAGAACTCAAGTTTAGAAGGCAATCGAATTATTTTGGGTATTTTCAAGTTCATGGGAGCCTATAAGTCTCGAAACTTCCAAATTCAGAGACTTTCAGAAAGTAGAACTTCAATGAAGAACAGTCAGAACTCATGAAGCAAACAGTTTGCGGATCTTCCTAAGAGTTGGGAATTTCGTAATTTAACTGAACCTGAGAAGTTCGAGTTCAGAGAGCATGAAGTTCAGGGTTTTAAATGGAAACTCTCGGAGGCGATGCTCACCTCATGGAACTCAGATCGGGAGCTTTCAGATCGTACTCGAACGTTCGAACGTCCCAGGTAGAAGGTGGAGGCAGGGGAGCTTTCAGGCTCAGTCTTCGGGAGACTAATGATTCGAAATTTCTCATTGATCTGCGTCTCCAGATTTCGAAGGCTTTCACCAATGGGTCTGGCATTCGAGGAAACATTCAAGTTTTCCAATCCCAAATCGAGAAACTCGGTCTGGAGTAGACAGCTTTCAATCGTTCAGTATCCCTAGAAATTCGAAATTAAGTGCAACAGGGCAAACTCTTGACCAGTCGATAATTTCAGACAACAAAACAGGAATAAAGACCAGCTACGCAATCAATTCATAGAATCCTGTCACAATCTTGGAGATCATGAAAGGATAACAACAACATCTCGGCTGTAATGCTGTATTCACGGAAATTCAAGTGAAACTTCAAATTTTTTTCTATTTCTCGTATGTGGTATGTGTGATGACTACCCTTGTAATAAGGATGTGTACCTGCTGGAAGTTAAAACCTTCTGGGAAGCTGTGTTATAAGTTCACGTCATTCCAGAAGTGATTTCACAATCCATGGATGAAGCTTTGGAAGTTATCAAGTTTCAGAGGCGTTGATATTTTTTCGACGAGACTTCTCCTTGCCATTTCTAACTGCTCGAAGATTGGCAGTACTTCATGATTATCTGACATTCTAATGCCGAGAGTTGTGCTTTCTGGCGTATTCATTAGACATTTCCGCAATCTTCATAGACATGACTACTTGATGTTCTTTTAAATTAAATTTTCCGGGATGGGTAAGAGGATAGAGGAAATGATGCAAAGTAGATCCGTATAAGCAAATTTGCAAACGCAGCAGTCTTTTGCCTTTGTCAAACAAATTAGCCGCCATTGGCGATAACCTTAGAAGATCTGGCTACAGACATCTTGTAGTGAATGAAATAACAAATGATGGCAAACTGAAGTTTGGCCAGACCCTTTGTAAGATGTGTATGGTGAACAGAAGGTACTGAACTGGCTGCTCAATGCTGGGGCCGTTTTTCAGTTCAAATGTCGTGGCTAGGAAGCTGAAGGCTCCCGACAGCATTTGTTGGTAACTCATCTGTCATCCTGCAAAAGACGTCTTTACAAAACTAAACAGGAAAGTGTCTCTCTGGTGGCCATTAAAAGCTGGAATGTTTGGAGCTCAGGGTAGCTACAGTAATTGCAACTCATCTGCTGATCGGAAAGTAAGGCAAGATGTGAGGCATGATATCACCTAGTAATGTAAACAGAGGATAGAGGCCTTGATGGAGCTCCTGAGCAACTCGAATAGGGCCAAAGTTTTGTTTATTTATGCCGTTTTTTACGTTCAAACTTTAGTATATTAATGAACGCTGAAATCACAAATGTTTTCCATTGTTCATAATATGGAATTCAAGCAAGTGTTAGCAAGCGTCCTTTGAAGAATCCATGTTTACTAGGCAAATTCCAGTTTGACAAGAGCAATTTTCTATAATTTAACATCCTTCAAAGTACGGAATGCAAGAGATAACGATGATAATTTCGTGTGAATTTTCATGACTATTAAATTCAGATAGAAATAAGTAGAGGAATCCATCAGGCTCCACAATCATGATTTTTCAAATTATGTATCAGCTGCATTTATATTGTTAACATAATATCTCTGCATTTTGGAAACCGATATTTGCGATCTGTCTAACTCATGATTATGTATCTTGGAAAGATTGCAAAGGTGAAAATTCATGGCTAGAAGGCCTAAGAGATCTTTTAATGGAAGATTGCCAGATTTCAATTTCATTTTAACAAGTTAAAGCATTTTGGACGAAGTTTATCTCTATGTAGGAGAATATTAACAGCTGACGGATTGATCACAAACCAGATATATATCAGATCCTCATTCTTTGGATTCTCATATGCACTCGGCGACATTTGATATGGCTAAGTCAAAATCAAAACAGAAGACATGTGCACACGCATGGTACATGCACGATGAAAGAATGACAAATTTTGATTGAACCACCTTTAGCCAGCCGCTAAGTGGTTCAAAACAGGTATTAACTCGGCCTCGCAACGCAATTTTTTTTCTGCGATGAACAAAGCCAAACTTGCCATTCTTCTTCCCATTTCTACGTTTTGAATCAGATCATCAGTTTGTATGCCTGATAGAAACTGAGTTTCAATCGAATGATCAAACAAGATGTCTCTCCATTTGTCTTAGGAATTATAGGATCAATTTAAAAAATCGAAATCGGCAAGCGTCAAATGAGTCAACATCACCCAAACTAGTTTCATATGGCAAATAAGACAGTATCATTGAATACTCTAAAGGTTCCCGCGAAACTCAGATTGCCTCAGGTGTGTATGGTTATTGGTCAATTTCAAACATTCATGAAATTATGAAGTTGGAGATCAGTGATTCGTAAATTCAGCATCCGGGACTAAGAATGTCAATATGTCGAAGTCCATTTCCAGGCTAGAACAGACTCTCAATAAAGAAATCATGAGTATGATTCGGCAAGTATTCCCGAAAGGAGTTCCCTCAAGTATCCAGATTCTCTCGAGGCTCTTCAATATGTTTTCTGTCAGGGGATATAAATGGGCTATTCATTAAGGTATGAGTTTAGTCGTCAGGCAGCATGAGACAAATTTGAATCTGTCGCCTCAAAGTAGGATCGTGACAAGTATGCTTTTTCTTCCTTCAGCAACCTTGCTACATTACTAATACCAGGGCCCGTGTGGCCTCTGATGGCTGCACAGAAATTCGTTACTCCATTAACCAGTGGTCCATGTCGCCATTTATCTGCCGGAAGTTTTTGGTTCATCTCCTGTTCGATCCACCTTGTGCCTTCTTCTTCTTGTGCCGTCATTAATTTCGAGACAGTACCTTCAGGGCTATCGTCGACGTTCTTACGACATGCCCAGCCAGTCGTGGAACAGCGGTTGCAACGATGGGATTCTCCAGGCAGCTATTATTCGTGGTTCGTAGTCCTCCATTCCGTCTTTCCATCTGTGATCGTCCATGTCCTGTGCATCTGCCGGTCTTGTGTCTTGTAGATGGTCAACTTTATTCTGTCCTTTCAGTCAAAATGCACTGCTATACAGTCAATGGGTGTCGGCGATAAATCAATGACCCGCATGCTGAATAGATCTACTGCCTCGATTTCGTAAGAACTCCGCAGTAGAAGACTAACGACGCTATAAATGGCCCCTCTTTCGTTTCATGTAACACCGGCATTAAACAGGCAATCTACCGGCTCATAGCGCTGAAGTCTGATGTACGTGTCTTCATCATTTCGTGTATGATCGGCGGCGTCGGCAATAATAATTCATCCTCTGAAAACGTAGCCGCTCATTGTCTATCTCAGCTTCTTCAATCACACCTCCTAATACTGATTAACCAGCAAACACAAATAATTCATTCGACGATACTCGGACGCTTTACACTGATCTGATCAAGCCGCGTGTATTTCAGGCAAACCATTGACCGTCCGCAAGACATTTGACTGATGATACAATGCGTCGAGCACTCTTTGAGCCAGCAATTCATTAAATATTGTGTCAATAACATCGCTGGAATCAGTTAACCAAAATTGAGTTTGCTCGTTAAGTCGAGTTAATGACTAGCAGATGTATAACATTCTCGTAATTCCAATACTCTCGCTGTAACAGTATGTCTGGAAAGATCCGTTTTCAATCAACTGACCTCGGTAAGCAACGAAGATAGCTCGTTGTGCCTTTTGAAATTGACACATGGATGAGCAGAAGACCTTGCCGTGTCGTGACACAGTTGATGCAAAGACAGAACCCGTGCATGATAGTAGACATCATTCCAAGGGCACAACAGTTCACCCTAAATTGTTGGTGGCACTATGGATACAGGTCTTTTCATTCACTGGAACATTTCTGCCAGATATACAACATTTCTTCGTCTGGCCACTGGACTCTTCGGTGATATGACCAACAAGTAATTCAGGCACCAGATAAAATTCGATGGGACTACAATCTTTCGGCGGTGAAGACAGGGAACCAGTGAAGAAACAGGTTCCCTTCTCATATCTCCAAACAAATGTCAAGTCTAAAGACAATTCGAAGCATTCAGTAGTTCATGTTACATAACATTTCATGTGAATTCAGTTGGTGGTTGCTGAAGAGAGAAGC
>JASCZW010014301.1:0-23261 GCA_034211315.2 Aedes japonicus
CCAGAATGCGAATTTAGCTGGAAAGATACATGTTCAGCCTACACAGATAAAAATAAACACTGAATATTCTGCGTTATCAAATGCACATAAAGGGAATGCTAGATTTGGCAGAACATAATGGGATATTTTATGTGAATTTAAGCCAGATAACGCCTAAATCTAGCCTGTTGTATAAAAGATTGCAAACAATATCGTTGTTTACGCTCCTTTAGCTTGGAATTACACGAGGTGAAATTTTACGCGCTTGTTAAAATTAGTTATTTTTTCAGTGTAAGTTTTGGCGCATAATTGTCTTCTACAAAGTTGTTTCTAATATCAAGGCAATTCTTTTGGTGTGAATTAAAACTAGAGTGGTCCTTATTTTCAGAGAAATGGAAAATCTAACTTTTTATTTGCAGAAATAAAGGCATACATTATTCGTTTCTGCTTCGAGCATCGGCGGAGAACGGTCGCATTATCTATTCTCTAAGTTATTTATTGTTCGGTGGCGTAAGTGATCGAGTGAGTGAAGAACAAATAAAATGTAAAACTGCTTTATGGTGATTTATGATGGTGCTGTTGGTGAAAATAATTATTGATTGGATAGTCAGTTTTGACCCACACCAATGGTTTACTATACTCGCCGTAACATATCTAGTTCCCAATGTATCTAGTTCCCAATGATAAGAAAGAGATATGATGGAACGGTGGGTGTGGTGGTCCTGTGGTGTGGGTCATGAGTGATTGTCTATTTAATTGTGATCTATAGTATTAGCTTACCATATGCGTCGCATAACCTTGGTGTCGGTTTAGTTATCGGGCATAGCGCAATTGCATAATGCGCAATCGGGCATAGCTGCTATTGTTCTGGTTATTTATTGTTCGGTGGCGAGAGTCTGTGTTCAATGTATTGTTGCCAACTGCTGTTACTTTCGGGCATCGCGCGGTATTCATTGTTTCGGTAACGTATTGTTCCTTCTCATGTGTGATCAAATGTTCACATGAAAAAAATAAACTGCTAGGATATGTGATTTAGCGTCGTAAAAATTTGAGGTCGGCCGGTTTGTACTTTTTTTTGTAATATGCAGGAGCTCATGTTTCATATGTAGCATAAAGTGTTTGCAGCTGTGAAGTCCAGGAAAATATTCAACATGAAAGTTGATCAACTGTGAAGAACCAGTTTATGTTCAAGTGCCCCGAAAGCGTCAAGAGAGAGTAAGAAACTAGACGGACGCTTGCGGATTTGGGTACAGGCGACTCGTGAGGTAGTAAGTGCTCTCAAGGACATGGAGCAAGACAGGTAATTGTTACCCAATGTATCTATATAAATAAAATTTATTTTTAATTGGTTTGCGTCGACCATCAGTTTATTTGGTTGAATCGGTTGTGTCGACACTTCGTTCCGCAATATTTTGTTATCGGGCGTAGCGTTTTGTCTATTGTTTCGGTTGCCTATTGTCCGTTGCGCGAGTGATCGAGTGAGCATGCAAATTCGTGGTTCGCCTAGTAAGATGGGTCCGTGGTGAGTAGATATTGATGATGATGATGATGGTCCCGCCACTTACCCCTACAAAGGTTTGAGCTAGACGATTTATCTATTAGATAATTTATTTAAAAACAATTCAACCAGTTATGCAAAACCAAAAACGAACTGATTGTATCTACAGATATAAACTTCTTCCAAAACTGTTCATTTGCTTTACAGCGATATAATTGTGCTACCTGTGCTAATTGTGCTAAAAGCTATTGATGTCAACCACAAATGTTCGCAAATAAACCCAGCGGTCAGAAAATTCTATTCAATATCCGATCTTGCCCGCTACAGAGTGAGGTTTCAACACGAATGGAACCGCCACCTTAGTTTTGGGCTGACCAAGGATATCCCAAAACAGGGAAATCAAGAAAATTTCGAAACCGAAAAAATCCTGGACCGGCCCTAGTCAAACTTTTACTTTCAACCACAACAGAACTGACAAAGAATTTCCCGACAATCAGCCAGACAACCCTATACTATTTCATGGCATCTTCTCAAGCATCAAAGGCCAATATTTTTTTTGTAAATTCAAAAAGAAGTCCTTTATACCTGTATACCGCGCGCGAGGCTCAAACTTTTGAAGACTACACAAAAAATGAAGACTACTTTAAATTACAATAACAAAATAAAAACTTTAAATCCATCATCATCATCGAGGCGAAAAATATAGTTTGTTTGTGCCCCATGACAAATATAAAACATTTAACAATAAACCGTGCAAAATATCCGTAGTAATAACATCGTCAAGATACAAAATTAGTCAAGAGTAAAAAGTTAACAGAGTAGCTGTTCAAAAGGCAGCTTTGATGTGTGAAATACATTGTCTCTTAAAATCTGTTAGTGTTGCTGCACGTTTGATGTGTATAGGCATCGAATTGAAAACATTTATACCTTTAAAAAAACAACGAATTTTGTGAAGCTCCGTATAAAAAATATGGTGTTCTAACATCATCCGCTTTTCTAGTGTTATATCTATGAATGTCACTTTCTCTTTCAATTCGATTACACAAATATCGAGGCAGTAAACCGTTTATTACTTTAAAAATGAACACCATTGTCAAATACACAACTCTCTGCTTCACCGATAGCCACTGTAGGGCATCTAACAAAAAAGAGGAGGAAGTGAACCTGTTACATCTCAAGATCAACCGCATTATCTTATTTTGCAAACGCTGTAATCTCGATATTTGTGTTTGATTAGCTAAAAACAAAATGGAAGGGCAAAATTCAATGTGTGGAGAGATGATAGATTTGTACAATTGTATTCTACTAGCAATAGTTAAATCGTTTTTCAATCGGCAGAGAATACCGTACTTCTTGGCTATTTTCTTGATGACATTGTCAATGTGAGAGTCAAATTTTAATCTATCATCAATAATCACGCAAAGATATTTAATCTCGCGAACGCGATCAATTGTCACATCATCAATTTTAACAGAGACGTCTTCGTTAACTCGATTCCCCGAAATTACCATGAATTTAGTTTTACTTATGTTTAATTTCAACTGTTTGTACTTTAACCATCTACTTAGAGAACGTAAATCTGAATTCAAATGTGAAACGGCCTCCTCGAGGCTTTTAGCTGCAATGAACAACACGGTATCATCAGCAAAAAGATTAATATCACAAAATCGCAAGACTCGTCGCATGTCATTAATATATAGAATGTTAATAGGACGAAACTCTTCGGCTTTAATCGTTCCAGCGACTTTTTGAATGGGAATAACTAAAGATTCTTTTCAAACTTGTGGCACGTGCCCAGTTTGCAGCGATTCATTAATAAGGTCCAGCAGGTTGTTTCCGATGACATTAAAGCAATCTTGTACTACTCTTGCAGTTACGTTATCCACTCCAGCCGTTTTGTTCAAAGAAAAGCAAATAGATTTAAGATCCTCTAACGTTATTGGGTGAAAACTTTCAAAACTACAGTTAATATTAATCGGCTGTTTTATTTCGTCTGGCTCATCTACTAAATCGATGGATTGACTGATTGACAAAATACTATCTACGAAATATTCATTAAATCTACATGCAATGGTGTCCTCTGACTGTTCTAATGTGCCATTGAAGGTTATGGATCGCGGTTTGCAATTACTAGGTTTTAACAAAGATTTCAAAATTTTCCATAACTCTTTGCTGCAAATTAATTTTCCTCTGAATATATTCACAACAAGTTTGTTTAACGCATTGCGAATATTTGTTACGCGCGACTTTGTACCTATTCAAAAAGATATTTCTATTAGTTCTACGCCATTTTTTGTTCAGCTTGTCTCTTTTACGTTTGAGACGCAAAAGATCCAAATTGTACCAGCTGTTCGAGTTCTTTACTAACACAAATTTATTTTCAACTAGTTTATTGGTACATATTTTTAATACGTCTGTCAAAACAGCTGATTTCTGATCTAGAGAACCGGTATTTATATGAAAATCCACACTTCTTTCGACAAGTCTTGAAATAGCTTGTTTCGAATATTTTTTCCAACATTTTAATTTCACATAATCACTGTCACCATTAGTATTATCTTCAACGTTAATAATAATGGTTTCATGATCAGTTACTTTCAAGTCAGAGTTTATAACAACACTAACAGAATCAAAATTACAGTACACATGGTCAATCAAAGTTTTACTGTGTCTGTATATTCATTAACCAATTGTTTTAAATTAAAGAAATCTGCTAATCGTTTCAAATGCTTCGAATTATTAATGTCACAATAATTTATATTAAAATCACCAGCAAGCACGTTTAGTTTACTAGAATCTACGAAAATCTCAAACCAGTTTTCCAAAATTTCAATAAAACGCTGATCACTAGAACTGGGAGAATGATACAATGCACCATAATTACCGATCTGCATGCCTCGAACAACTGCAATGCTTAAAAACCAATTGCCGTCACAAACTTCGTTCAATTGAAGCTTGAACTGAACTGATTCTTTAGCATAAATAGCAACGCCGCCAGTGTGTCTAGAATGTGATAAACAAGCAGCCACATTATATCCCGGCCACATTATTTTCCACTACAATCTGACGCAATTCTACGTAGTTTGTAGACAACCCGGCAATATTGAAGTACAAAATATCGAATTTACTCACATTGCTACTGAAACTTGGCTGCTATTCATTGAAATGCAGGCTGTTTTTTTTTCGTTCATATAATCGCTTGAAAATTTCACATTCATAACTAAACGCGCCGTGGCTTACGTCCAAGTTCGTTTTACGTTCGTTATTAGTTTTTTTACAATTGATACATTTCAAAGCAGTTGATGTGCATTCAGATGTCGTGTGACTTTCACTACACTTAGAGCATGCTATATTATTTTTACAATCCATGCTCATATGTCCAAATTCTCCACATTTGAAACATCTCAAAACTTGAATCTCCTGAACAACACGACACCAATCAAATTTAATATTAACGTGTTTCGCGGTTAATAAACAATCATAGGTATTTTTATCAACTTCAATTACCGTGTTAAACTTATTGTACTTGAAGCGTGGATTTTCATACATTCTTATCACTTTAACTTCATTAATCGCGATGTCTTCATTTTGATCTTTTAAAATCCGAATGAAGTCATCGGAGGAAAACTTCTCGCTCATACTCATCACTTTAAGTCTTGGCACCGATGAGGGAACAACAGCATTATAATTTTCACCCAAATCGCTAATAATGCCATCTTTCACAACATTAACGTTGCATCCCGTTGCACACGCAGCAATAATAGAGCCATCTTTCCCATTTCTAAAGTTACGGATCTTGTGTGTTTTTGGATCCAATTTACTATTTAAGAACTTGCGAGTATCATCGCTGTTCTGATTGGACTCTTTCGGTTTGATCACAATGACCGGTCGAGCCTTACGAGTAACTTTCTTGAATTCATTCGCATTACTTTTTTTTCTAATATTTGTATCATTATTATTATTATTGTTAGTCCCAGAATTACTCTTGACTACATCCGCGAAACTAATACTTTCAATAAAAACATCATTTGACGTCTCGCTAACGTCTTCCTGTACTTTACGTTTTTTGCCTCTGGGATTCAGGCTAGGCTCCGATGCCGTACTTGATGTCCCTTGCTTTACGTTCATTGCAGCTGCTTTACTAATCGAATTAAATTCAAAAAATGAACATTTCATATTTTACATTTGTTTGCCCATAGACTTATTCAATTCCAAAATTGCCTTCTCTAAGGTACTATTCAAATTTTTCCCCAATAAATCCATGCCGGTAACTAACGCGTTGTTTATTTGAGCAGCAATGTGCTCCCGAACGCCACTGATCGAATCAGATAGAGACGAAATCTTCTTCATCTCCTCTTCAAACTTTTGGACGGTCGGGAGCAATACATTCTGCTCGCCACAACCATGGCCTAATAAACAATCACCACACTTGAACAGCACATTATCATTCTCACTGACTAGCTTGGCTACCGCTTTTGTCAGTGGAGTACACCTATAATGGTATACTCTAGCACAACTTGAGCAAGCAGTAGGGATATCACTAGGCAGTATAGAATCCCCACACTGTTTGCACGCTGCCATTTCGCTTACAACCTATCCACATCAAACGGACGGCATGCAAGCAACACACAATACAGAGAGACCAAAAAACAATGTGCAAAAAATAATATTCACCGGCCGCCGGCCAAAATTGAACGAAAACCAGCACGGGAGACCAATCGTCTCCTACTGATCTGGTTGAAAAAACACTTTCTGTGCGCGATGGGAAGTATAATTAGGTACAAAATTCACTATTTCACACTAATTAATTGGTAATTAATCACAGCACTGCAGAAACAAACTACACTGTTCACCATCAACCAACAATTGCGATCCATGAAATACCACTATCACCCTCTGTGATTGGCCCCAATATCCTCACTGTTGGTTTACACCGGTTCAAATCGGCTTTTTAGCATTATTAAAAATCACTCTGTTTTCCCAATGTAAAACCACTATCACACTTTGTGAGTGGCCTTAATAGTATCCCTACTGTTGGTTTAAACAGTTCAAAGTCGGCTTTTCGGCATTATTAAAAAAAATCACTCTGTATCCCTTGCGCTGAACTGGCCGGCGTGACGTGCCGCAAGGGCTCAGTAGGGATTCCAGGACCCGAAGTCAGTTCCATTGTGGTTATATCACATCAATTATTTTTTCCACCATAGCAACAGCACATCGATATTGTAGATAAACTAACGGGTGGCAACTAAAATTTTGGAATGTCTTTCTCAAGCTGTCAAAAATAGACAAACATAGTTGAAGAAGATCTGATTTATTCAAATAAAAGATACATTGTCCATTGTTGAAAAAAAATTAGTGAACATTTGAAAACGGTCCGTAATCGGATGTTCGGCGAAGTTTCCGTTTGATGTCGGAACAGGAGCGTTGTACGGCCTCCATGTCAACTTTGCGAATGCATCTCTTGATTCTACCAATCAACTGTTTGCAATTCGTGGCTCTCCAGTTATTTTTGTACACCAAGGAACTCAAAACCCCGAAGAAATCTTCGATTGGACGACACTGAGGCAGATTTGTCGGGTTGTGGTTTTTGGGTACAATTGGGATCGAATGGGTATTCAGGAACGATTGTGTTTTTATGGCGTAATGCGATGACGCTTTATCAGGCCAAAACACGTATTGTCCATCAGCATGATGTTTTTGTAGAAACGGGATCAACATTTTCTTCAAACATTCGTTCTGGTACACATCTTGATTGATTGCCAAACCAGAGGGCTTGAACCATGGCTTAGAAATGCCTTTCTCGGAAATGGCAATGTACAGCATCACGTTCTGTTCAAACTTATGTTTAAACTTATATTTTATGTTCGGAGGTGTAGTAGAACTATCCGTTGAGTAGTATCGATCGTTTCCGGGAATCTGCGTCTTCGAAAGAGGGAAGTAGCTTTCGTCGTCCAAAACAAAACTTTTTCCGGAATAATTTTTAATCAACCAACGGCACTGGGATTTACGCGTTGAAATCTGTGCATCAGTATATTCCGGGGCTCGTGTCGTCTTTCGGCACTTTATTCCGACTCTTTTTAATGTTTTGCAGATGTACTGGTGACAACAGTTGAACTTTTTTGCGGTATCCCGTTGGCTCAGTGAATCCTTGTTGTTGAAGGCACGAGAAAGAGAACGAAGTCCTTTTGCGTCCATAATTTTGGCTGGTCTTCCACTACCTTGCTTGCGAGCAGTTGTTGGGGATCTTAGGATATGGTAAACAGTTGAAGTCGCAATATTTTCGCTTTTAAAATGTTGTACCGAATACGTTTTGCCGAGATTTCTGTGCAGTTCGTAGAACTGTACAACGCGCTCGCATAAACAACAACAGAAAAAACTAGCAGAAAGAGGAGAGAAAAAGCTAACGCATACACACTCTTATTTCTCTCTGAGCTCGTTTGTTGTTGAGCATAGAGGCCTCGAAAAAATTCCAAAATTTTAATTGCCACCCGTTATTCTTTGTAATTTCAGATCACCCAAGGAACTCCTAAGTATTTTTAAATAATTTTAAATATATTTTGTTTTTTTTTCGGTGGTTATGATAATTTATCTAAGGTTAGTAGTGGATGCATGTAGTGCATGTCTACAATTGCAGCAGGATCAAAATCTCTAGATATGTGAATACAATTAAAATTTGTATTATCATTTTATATTATAACATCCCTTCGCTATTTTATCGATATTCAATGCCATTTTCACTGAAAAAAAATGTAAGAAGCATTATGTACGACAAATTCTACTCAAAAAAGCATTTCCCTTATTCACCAAAACTTTATAATTTATAATCATTGCCTTCTAGTTTCCCAGTATCATTTATAGATCTAGACCAATTAGAGTTATCGGACTTTTTTTTTGTCTGGTTTTACTTAATCTACGTTTTTGGCATTATTAATGCTTATATAAAATTTATTTCTCCTAATTGTTTGCTGTTTTCAGCTTTTCCAAGACTATAAGGATATTAAATCATATCTAATCTTTTTTTCAGTAACAAACCAGTGGATAACGGATGTATATTATACTTACGCTATTATGTTATTTGACTATGACTGTGAAAACAAATTCTTAATATTAATTTTATCGAAACTGCAACAGCGGAAGTCTTTCGATGACCAGCTAAGTTACAGATATATATTCGACAATAGTTTACTGGCTTCCTCGTATTTTTATTTTACATGATAACGTCAGATTTTTATTGTATGTTATGATATTAAATGATATGATACTATTGCATTTAAATTTATTTGATAAAAATTGCTATAGTACCTGTGATACTCACTACAAAAAGTTTTTGTGATTCAAGGAAACGGAACAGCACTTCGAAATTTTTGGTTTACTATTCTTCATATGCTATATAATTTCAGATCATCCATGGATATACCAAGCTTTGTAAAATATGTTTGAATCAATTTTTTTTCTCATAGCTACTATATTGTCTTAACTTTCAGGTTTACAAATGGAATTGTTACTATCATTCTTACCTTTACTTACTATATTAAATATCATTATAATAATCATTCACTATATTTTTTATCAGTTTAATATTCACTATATTTTATATATTACTACATGACATTGAATATATATTGGACAGGTAGGAAGCATCAGGGTATCATTCAAACTGGAATTGGACAATGGAGTGGTATGACAACCGGCGTCTAGGAGGGAATAAACAGTATCATTTGCTTATCCTACCGATTTGATTGTGATGCTGTGAATTCTACACCAACAGTTTCAGTGAGAGTGACGCGCCCTTCTTAACAAGCCATCCTGTAGAAAGCTTAATGAGTATTGCGAATTGGGTTTTATTCGATTTATTGGATCGTCTCGTTGGAAGGAGAATCTTATGTTCCCGCGGGTTTCGCGTAAGTGTCTCTGCTTACGGGTCCGCCCACCGTTTTTGGCCCTTCATACAGCGTTACTGTGAATGCAAACCGGTAACTCAATTTGATCTTGCTATTAAGTGGAGCTGCATACATGACAAGGTCGTAGAAGGGATGGTGGCTACCAAGCATACACATGCATACATTAAAAAAATCACTCTGTATTCCCAATAAAAAACCACAATCACACTTTGTGAGTGGCCCCAAAAGCATCCTCACTGTTGGTTTAAATCGGTTCAAATCGGATATCGGTACTAATTTTCAAATATTTCACTTGACAGCTCATCGTTAACCAAAACGAACCCTGCGGCTACCCAATTCTGTTATCCAAATTCCCAGTGATTTCTCGTGGGAGTGCAGAGGTGTTCTCGGTGTTCTCTCCATTAAAGCGAGTATCACGTCAACATATTCCTACCCTTTCCTTACTTGACCTGCTTTCGGGCGGGGCGGCGCCGGTATTGCCTTAGTTTGAGATCACCAGTTTTTACACATTGAAGATGTATGTTAGTTCCAAGCATCATCTGTTGGTTCTCTGTGTAATAACAGCTGATCTGGCAATAACGTAGTAGCAACCTCGGGCGGTCAATCATGCTCATGCTCATTAAGACATACATTATTCAAAAAAGTTGTTGAATAAATAATTTCAAGCAACTTTGATTGTTTTTTTGTGTACCTCTTGATATGACCGAACTAGTGCTTTTTTTCCTACGTAGCTTAGCGTGTCCCTCTAAAAATCAGTTATTTTGCTGTAAATTTTTTATTTAAAATTTTTCGACAAAGTTGTCTTCCCGTTGAATTTCGATGGAAAGACACATTTTCAGCCTAAGTTTGAAGTTGTGGACCAAAATTGTCTTCTACAAAGTAGTTTTTAATAACAAGGCGCTTCTTTTGGTGTGAATGAAAACCAAGGTGGTCCTTATTTTCAGAGAAATCGGAAATCTAACTGTTGTATTTGCAGAAATAAAGGCATACATTATGCGAAAAAGTTGTAGAATAAATAATTTCAAGCAACTTTGAATGTATTCTTTTCTGTACCCTTAAATGTGGCCAAATTAGAGCATTTTTTCCTGTGTCCCTACAGAAAAAACAGGTTTTTGCTTTAACTTTTTTACTTCAAATTAGCGAACAATGTTTGTCTTCAGATGATTTTTATAACTTAAAAATATAAATGTTTTGACATGTAGATCTCGCCGATGTCTCTTACTGTTAGCCAGCAAATAACGATTTTCATATAAAATCACGCCCTTTTCAAACGTGTTTTACTCAATTTAAAAAAAAACCTATTTTCAGTTTTCAGACAAGATATGCAATAATAGAAATACCTTAAAATGCTGTTAAAAACATTTTTTGATTTGCCTCAAATAGGAAAACCTACATTTGACAAAAGCCTATTTTGCTTACATAAACCATAATAAATTTTGTTTGACATACGATAGAGACAATTTCAGTATACTTAAAGATGTAACTTTTATCGTTCTAGAATCAACTCCAAGACAACTTTGCTGAAAAATTTGAAATAAAAAAGTTACAACAAAATAACTGATTTTTATAGGGACACCCTAAGCTACGTAGGAAAAAATGCTCTAATTCAGTCATATCAAAAGGTACAGAAAAAATTATACAATCAAAGTTGCTTGGAATTATTTATTCTACACCTTTGCCTTCATTTTTCTTAATGTATGCCTTCATTTTTGTAAATAATACGTTACATTTTCGATTTCTCTGAAAATAAGTACCACCCTAGTTTTCATTTACGCCAAAAGAAGCGTCTAGTTATTAGAAACAACTTTGAAGAAGACAATTTTGCTCCAACACTTCAAACTTAGGCTGAATATGTATCTTTCCAGCTAAACTCATTCTGGGCCATTGTTGTGTATTGAAAAAGAAAACATGGCTCAGTAAATTTCGTTGATTGAGCCTGTAGACATTAATGAACTTACAAGAAAAAATAAAAGTTCTGCATGGCTGTTCGAAATGCTGACTTGATTTATTGGTGGATTATCTCTTCAACTGAGTTATTTATCGATCTATCTGGCAGAAACAAGGCTGGTGAGTCAACTGTCACTTAAGAAGTAATGGTAAGTATTGTTTTGTTCCTGTGACAAACTCGGAGTCAAAAAAAAAATATTCATCCTACTAGGACCTTGAAAAGTTGGTCAACTTCAGACTCAGCAGCAGCTTCTCACAGCCCGAACATGTGCCACCAAAGTCTCAAACACCGCAAGCGAAAACCGAAGTCGTGTGCAGACGATCAACGGTTTCGCAACCACTGCAATGGTGGCTTCGTTTTCGACGAATCAAACTGTCCGAACTAATCCTCTCCTCCTCGCGATCGAGAAATAATAAAACGGAAAATATCTATTTCAATGAACTGACACCGATCAGCAATGACATTTGTTGGAAGTTTATTAGAATGATTGAAATAAATTTGTCGGCTTATGATTATTATGGGGCCTAAATGGACATTCAATGGAACCAAATGGAGGGGTTCATCGGATCGTGGGATTGTGCGTAGTTGCTTAGGGTCTAGGAAGCGATGATCGATCAATTTATGGAAAACTTTCCTCATCTTAGCATCACTTATGACTGGATTAATTCGCCGCCTGTTTCCTGGGTGTTCCATAATTCATCTGGATAGATGTGTAATTCATTGACATTTGACGCCTAGACGCCTCACATACCGCAAGTCATCGACTTATGATTGCGGATAGAATCGACCGTTAGAACAATACCATTCGATACACCTAACTACATATGTGGCAATTATAGTCGTTCTCGCTTGTAGCAAAGCTAGCACCGCTGTCGCCTTCATCGAATAAACCCTACAATACAATCAATTTCACGATTCCGATTCCGCGGCTATAAATAACATACCATACGCGATCGGTAATCGCGAACAACGGGAACAAAATGAATGAAAACATTAGAAAATCACTACCGTCACACGCGTCAATGGTGCTACCGTTCTCGCTGACTTCCACCACCAACCAGCATCGTCGTGCTGCTGCTGATGGACGTAGTAATTGATTCTTTGTCGCACATGTCTCGCCGTCCCGCTAGTGATTATGATTCAGAACTTAAAGGCATTGACCTATGAGGTATGTTTTGTTACATGTGTCGCGACATGAGTAGTGAGGTCGGGAAAAAATAATTACTCGCCCGAATAGGGACTTGAACCCTAGACCGTTGGATTAAAAGTCCAACGCTCTACCAGCTGAGCTATCCGGGCTGACTTGAATGAATGAGGATGTATTTTGTGCATGTTAAATAATGAACACTGATTCATTTTGTGTTCGTTTCATATATAGAGTGCCAGTGTCAGTAAAAAACGATCTTTAATCCAGCATGAAATATGAAGAGCAGAAATTACGGAGTAAGACTAAATATGATTCGGGACTTTGAAAACGTGAATGACATTGTGGAAGCCAACATTGGACTTTGATATACATTGTAGTAATTTTTTTCCAGTCAAATGGAAAAGCCAAGAATGCAATCGAAAGGATACTTTTCTCAAACCTCTTCATAATCAACACCTCATTTTCACGATTTTGTAATTCACGAGAAACCAACGAATAGTAATGATTCTTGGCTTGTCAATAATTGCGCATTCACCACATTTTCCAAAAGTGTAGTGGTAAGCGTAGTTGCTTCCGGAGGAGACGTTTCACATGTCGTTTTTCTGGTAAAATTTTGTACAGGATGCCGTTCAGAAATTTGTTTGTCTAGTAGATACGCAAAAAGGGGTAATATTTCTTAAGCAAATGATATGTTAAACTCAAAAATCGGCCTTAAAATGGCAATTTTCCTGGAACAGGTTCCTGGATGCGGCCAGATCTTTCTTTCACCCAAAACATGCCGAGTGACACCTTTTTCTTTTTTTTCTTCACAAAGCTTTTCTTAACCTTGAAGTGGGCATTTGAACACATTGACTACTCCCGGGACCACCGGAATGCTCCTTCCGGGGGAACCTGTCGCAGAGACCAATTATATGTTTACGCCTAAACATGCCGTGCGACAGCTCTATCTTCATGGTTTATCATAAATATGGTTTTGGTATAATAGAGAATGATGATGAAGATGATGATGGTCCCGCCACTTACCCCTACAAAGGTTTGAGCTAGACGATTTATCTATTAGATAATTTATTTAAAAACAATTCAACCAGTTATGAAAAACAAAAAAAACTGATTACATCTACAGGTGTAAACTTCTTCCAAAACTGTTCATTTGCTTTACAGCGATATAATTGTGAAAAGCTATTGATGTCAGAAAATTCTATTACAATTCAAACCACAGAATCCAGTACAAGGACATTATCGAAGACAAGCCAATATCCGATCCTGCCCGCTACAGAGTCAAGGAGTTTCCAACACTAATGGAACCACCACCTAAGTTTTGGGCTGACCAACTCAGGGAAATCGAGAAAATTTCCAAACCGAAAAATTCCTGGACCGACCCTAGTCAAACTTTTATTTTCAACCACAACAGAATTGACAGAGAATTCCCCGACAATCAGCCAGGCAACCCACTTCTATTACATGGCATCTTCTCAAGCAACAAAGGCCAATAATTTTTGGAAATTCAAAAAAAAATCCTCTATACCTGTATACCGTGCGCGAGGCTCAAACTTTTGTAGACTTCACAAAAAATAAAAAAATGCTTTAAAATACAATAACAAAATAAAAACTTTAAATCCATCATCATCATCGAGGCGAAAAATAAAGTTTGTTTGTTCCCCATGAAAAATATAAAACATTTAACAATAAACCATACAAAAATATCCGTTGTAATAACATCGTCAAGATAAAAAAATAGTCTAGAGTAAAAAGTTAACAGAGTAGTTGTTCAAAAGTCAGCTTTGACGTGTGAAAAACATTGTTTCTTAAAATCTGTTAGTGTTGCTGCACATTTGATTTGTATTGGCATCGAATTGAAAACATTTTTACCTTTAAAACCTGGTGTTCTAACATCATCTGCGTTTCTTGTGCTATTTCTATGAATATCACTTCCTCTTTCAATTCGATTACACAAATATCGAGGCAGCAAACCGTTAACTACTTCAAAAATTAACACCATTGTCAAATACACAACTCTATGCTTCACCGAAAGCCGCTGTAGGGCATCTAACAAAAAAGAGGAGGAAGTGAACCTACTCCATCACAAAATCAAACGCATTATCTTATTTTGCAAACGCTGTAATCTCGATATTTGTGTTTGTATGATGTATGATGTATGATACTACCACCCATTGAAGCACAGAAACTAAGTCCGACAGCAATGAGCTCTCCTCGCTGTTGGACTTGATCAAGCTTTAATAACCACTGATTATCCTAATCATGCCATTGTATGAAGGGCCAAAAACGGGTTGGGTGGATCGATAGGCAACATCACTTATGCGTATCCACAGGGATCTCAAGAATCTCCTTCCAACAACAAGATTGAACACTTGGTCAAAAGAACAGACCATCTAACATGAGGATGCCCCAATGGGCGGGGAAAAGAGCCCGCCCTCTATTAACAAACTGTTAGCAATGGAAGGTTGGCATTCCCACTCTCCTCATCCAGAGTGCTTCAATCGGGTGCCCTGATGGTCCCTCCCATTGCAATGAAATATTTATATAATAATGTATATATTTATGTTATTGAAAATCACTACAAGGATGCATATCTATTATATATAATCTTCATTCGGTTGGTCCTGAAATTCCAGAAATGTTGTTAAGTGTTAAAGTGCAGAGTTCTGTGATTCCGCGCTTAAGCACGTTTTCGTTCGTTTTCAGCGATAGTAGCAAATCACCAAAATCTTGACTTGAGGTATCCTGAAAAGTTATTTAAATCTATTAAATTTTACAAAACAAACATTTTAATTCACTGTTGCCATGGTCAATATTTGCTGCTTGATGCTGATTTTATAACATTCTTTTATTTTTGCTGGCCTAACAGTTACTGCTCATGAGTTAGTAAATCAGGGAAGATTTAATTGATAGGAAGTTAACACAAATGCACATAAAATAACAATAAGTAATGTTTAAATCATCAATGAAGTAAAATCAATAAAACAATAATATCAAATATTATGATATTGTGAGTTATGATACAAAAATGACAAAAATTTAACTATAACATCAAACACTAGCCGAATGGAAAACAGTGCAACAGATCAGCTCAGATTTGGTAAAATGTCCATTTGCAAACCAGGAATCAAAAAATACATTTGATAATAAGTGCAAAAGCCTACCACAGATTCCGTTGTAGCTTCTTGTTCTCAAGGCACTAGATACTTCCTAATCATAATGATAATTGGACATATAAGATATAATAATTAAAAGTATATGTAACCTATTAGGTGAAATTATAAAATATTTTTTATATGTTAAAATATTAATCACGAAAATACAAGTAATGATAAAATAGATAATGATGATGATTATGATGAATGGTAATGGTAATGAATAAATAATGTCCTATAAGCTAATATATATAGTGAAGAGATATAATAATATGAACTGAAAATTACATGTGTGCCGACTGCTGTTTTGTTGCAATTGTAGACAAATTTGCGCATGCACTTTGAACCAGAAAACATAAAGTATGTATGACAGCCATGAGAAATAAATGAATTTTCAATGTTAATTTTTTTTAATGATGGAAGACCTGGAAGACCTGAGAGATATGAGAATGGAACATTATGATATGATTCACCGGTCGCACCCCCTCACTTCGCTATTGTCAGATTGACAACATTGCCCAGGCTACGCCAACCAGCGTCTCCATGTTTCAGCTGGCAGCCTTTTGTGATCATATGACACTTGGAGGCGTGAGGTAGGAACTTGTGAGGACCAGAGGTCGGTTGTACCCTCATCAGAAGTTGTCAACTCACCACTCGAAGCCGCCATTTGAAGGGGTGTGTATGTTGGTCTGTGTTGACATGTATGAAATTTGTTTACTTTGATTTATTTAGTTACATTAATATTTGTATCTTGAAATATTTACGTGCAGCTTTTTGCATTTGTTTATTTACAAATGTTTAAATGTTTATGTAAATATATAAATATTAATATACTGATGTAACTATATCTATATAATAATAAACTTTGGTAAATATATTAATGTTAATAGAAGCATTTACATATATTGATGTGAATCTGTAAATGTAAGTAAACAAATTTTAAATACATAAACACAGACAAAAATACATAACCCTTGAAGTTTCTTCATAGATTATGCATTTAACTGTCAATTAGAATGTTTCTTAGTTGTAATATCGCCACAGGTAGCGCGCATAGTCGATTTTTTTTACATTTGGCGCCAGCACACTATAGTATCGCCATCTGTTCAGATTTATCACCCATCGCTAAGCATACTAACAGATGACGCAGGTGTGTTAGTGACGATTATTTGTAGTGTAAACTGTTTAATGTGTTGCGTCCACTGAGTTGAACTTTTGTGGTATAATGTGTTATGTTTGTTTGTCTGTGACATAAATGAAAGTAAATAAATGGCGATGGGTTCATATAAAAATATGAACATTTTCATGAAAAATTCTCCTTGTTTCGCTATGATGATGATTGTTGATGCTGCTGATCAAAAACTATTCAGAAAAAAAATGCAAAACTACCAATTTTAAAATGAGTTTTTCTCCTGAAAGAAACAAAAGGGTGCAAACGATTTTGCTTAGATTTTCATGATGGAAGTTTCAGTTCATGTATTACGTGTTTGCAAATATTTGCAAATAAGTGAGTAAGATATATTGCAAAGACGTATTTCAATCCACACTTAAACCTCTACAACTTACTATAACTGTTATGTTTGTATTTTCCGAACGTTCGCTCATCACCACGAGGCCCCAGTAATGTTTGCTAGAAATAAAATATATGAAGAAAAAGTGGTTATAGTTCCGTCCGTGTACCGCAGGTTGTGAAAATTGAATAGAAGTATTGAAATTGAGCGAAGGGCTTGGATATACAGGGTGCGGCAGAAAATAATGTGAACATGTTCAAACTTGAGTATTGAGTTAATTCGTGTAGCTAGTGACTAATTTCTGTTGAAAGTGTATTTGTTTATATTTATTTTCAAGTGCCGCATCCAAACATTCTATTTGTTTTATTGAAAATTCGTCAAAATGTTCGCGAAAGCAGTGATCACCAGTTTGTTGCTCACCCAGAAGCCGAAAGAGATTACCAAGGTGGTAGGGTGCCATTTACCGCATAAAAAATCCCTGCAGGATGGTCCTAAGCAGCGGAAGCCGGGAAGCGGACGTCCGCGCTTTGCACGCACGCCGAACGTGATCAAATCGGTCCGTGCAAAAATTGCTCGCAACCTGGTGCGTTCCATAAGAAAACTTGCAAAGGAAGCCAATCGCTCTACCCAACAACCAATCCTTGCAGAGAATCATCAAAGAAGACCTGCATGCATCTTTCATAGCCAAAGTGAAACGCCACTTGATTACGGACCGAGTGACTCATTCCAAGAGATTGCTTTCCTTGTTGAAGAAGGAAAAAATCATAATCCTGTTCTCCGACGAAAAGCTTTTCAGCATCGATGGTCAACAGCCGCACGGACCGGTTCATTTCACCGCAGAAAATGGAGAACGTTCCGGAAAAAGTGAAATTCAAATTTCAAACCAAACATCGGGCAAGTGTCATGGTGTTTGGCTTGATGGCGTCCAACGGTTTGAAAATGCCGGCTGTTTTCATTGATGCTGGAGTTAAAATCAATACCGAAGTGTATATCGGTATTTTAAAGGACCAAGTGCTTCCCTGGGTGAATGCCAACTTCTCCGAGGACCAAAACGTTGTCCTACAGCAGGATGGAGCGCCATGTCATACGTCCAATCGAACCCAACAATGGTTGATCGATAACAAGAAGTTTTGGCCGAAGAATTTGTGGCCCCCTAGCTGTCCAGATATTAATCCGTTGGATTAATCGATTTGAGCATATGTTGAAGCACGAGCCTGCAAAACATCACACCCTAGTGTGAAAACCCTGAAGTCAACCATAACACGCACATGGCAGTCAATGTCGGAGGACTACGTCCGAAAGGCATGCTCTGGCTTCGGCCGTAGTCGGCTCGAGGATGTTATTAATAAAAACGGAGGACACATTGAATAAATTGGTTTAAAAGGACTTCATAGAGATAACTGCACTCGTAAATGTTAATATTATTGCTTGAATTAGTTGAAAATGGGATGTGAAAGAAATAGAACAAATTTTCGCATTATTTTCTGCCGCACCCTGTATTTATAAATTTTAGGATTCTGAAGATGTTTAACGCTCAGAGCGCTTAACAAAATATTTTTTGCTAGGCAACTTTTATGATGCAACTTTTCGTTTAACTGTTGCATAATTTATGCGCCATTCTGAAGATACAAAAATGCAACAGACAATTCTCTTATATTTTGCAATTTTGTAGCACCTCTGTTGGTATCATCAAAACCGTAATGGTGGATTGGACTCATGGTCTACACTGTCAATTAAAAAAAAAATAAAAAATGTAAAGAAATGTTCAGATTATCGAGCAATTTTCTTTTTTACTAAAAATGTATTATCTCAATCTAAGACAAAAAAAGGAGCTTTCGAAATGTTTGGTGATAATTATAATTATAAACATAGTTCCAATCCGCACTGTAATTAAGTCCACAGTTATGGCATGAAGTTGAAATTGAGTACAAAATATATCTTGAGAACAGTCTAATAGCATAATGACGGTCTAATGCAAATTATTTGAGTTTGTTATTATAACATCATCATTTTGCTCTAGAAATTTTAGAAAAAATTACGTGTCTTGTGGACTGTCACACTGAATCAACTGCTGATGGTGATTTTTATTGCATGATATAGTTCCGAATTTTTTATTTTTTTTTATTTTTCTTGGAGTTAGACCAACCGTTTCTAAAGAAGATATCTTGCAAATGAGCTAGGTCTGGTTATTAATCGATATGAAAAATATATAAAATTGGAATTCATAAACAAATTAATCATACTAATAACAAACGGTACTGTCATATTTGATCTGCATTTGCATCTGCTAGTTAGACACTTGTTGGATTGAATTGTTGTGTTCATGCATTTCGGCATTTAGTTGCATTTAGTGCACTTTTTAATAACCTGATTATAAACTATTGGTTATTGTGATGCTATAAACTACATTGATAAGACATCGTCATGTCAAAATCATGTTATGCAGTGCATCCTTAAAACTTCTTATGCGACCAAAAAGGTATTAAAAACATCTATTTATTGTGCTGTTTTAGTCATATATGAGTCGAAAATTAAGTCATATGTTCTAGAAAAATACATAAGTGACTTATGAAAGCCAAATGTTTTGTGACAACATCCTCTGAGCTAGTGTGTGTGTGTGTGTACATTCTAACACTCATTGGGCGGCAATGGTATTATGGAAGAAATCTGTTTACAACAATCCCTCAAGTGACCATCGGAAGCAGCTTTAATCCCAGAGCTAGAAAGTGATAGTTCTACTGCAGATCCAGCAATCCATTTCAGAATGGCTGGAGAGTCACGCCCATTCCGAGGTTACTTTCACATACAATATGCCTCGCATGTAAACATTACCGATATCATTTGGATAAGGGCACTGCAACACACTTCCAGATTCGGAAATCTTAAATTTCCAAACCAGGCACGTATTTGGTATTATTTAAAAATTAGGTTAAAGTTATATAGTTCTAGTCAGATACGTCTCACCAATTGTCGCTTCCTTCGTTACTCTCTCTTGTTCATTCGTACACATACAAATTGTCGACGTTGCTGCGTAATTAATTTCATGCACTCGCGACAAAATAAGCGCAAAAATTAACGTGGCCAAACCGCCCGTTATATATGTATCCTGCATAAGAAAACTCTGTACACCACATGGTGAACGCATCTGAAATTATGTGGCACCCTTTCCCGCACGCATGTGCATTGTCTTCATTTGCTACTTCTGATAAGCAAATGGCCGTTTTCTAAATCTCTTTTTTCACTCCACACTCTGCCAATAATCAAATCCTCGCTATGAGGCGACTCTTTATCGAACTTCAAAACTGCTAATAATCATCGATTCACTCGCGACAAAGCGGACAAATGCTCAAACCTAATAATTTATGTCCGGATGTCACAATACTACCACTAATAAACAAAACTAAGCTGATTTTTGTGACAACATCCTCTGAGCTAGTGTGTGACAAAAATGTTTTTCAATTCATTCTTAATACTCTTATACAACAAAATTTTAAGGTAACTGACCAAAAAATGTTTTTGGTGTTAACTGGGATTCTTTTGCCTGATGAGGTGGCGGATTCGTCCTTGCCTGAACTTACCCCGTGGGATGTTAGGCAAAGGAATCCGTGCTTGGTTCGAGTACTGCTATATCCAAGCCTTTCGCTCAATTTTCAATACTTCTATTTAATTTTTACACCCTGCCGTACACTGACAGAACTATCAACACTTTCTCATCATATCTTTCATATTAGCAAACATTACTGTCCACTCTTGGGGCCTCATGGTGATGAGCGAACATCTACTTCTACATCACTCTGCAACTTTTTTATACAATAACTAGCAACTATTTTGTATCTTCAAAATGTGGGTCATTTTATGCCCTAATATTCAGCCCTACACAGTTTTATAATGACAGCCCTAAGAGTAGTTAGAAAAACTTTTTCAGCATAGTTTCATTATATCAAAATAGGTATCTACAATTCTGTAGAAGCAACAAATCCTCTAAATCATAAGAATAAAAAGTTGAATTTTTTATTACGAACATTAAAGGACTTTCCTAGTCACCAGCCAAACCAAAAGATAAATCATATTTTTTAAATTAAATCTTCCGAAGACACCATGTGTCTAAAGTTGATGGTTTTCGAGTTATCGATTTTTGTCGCGAAATTTGTCCATTCGTACGAAATTGCAATTGTTGCGGGAGGCGTTACGGCCATGAGTGACAAAGAGAAATCTTCCATATGCTGCAGCAAATCAATGAGGTCTATACAGGTGGCGAAGAGCAGGGTGTTTGTCGGTATTAGTAACGAAAAATGTGTAAACAATCCATGATTTCGGGTAGTGACGTAGAACTCCAAAAACAAACGAGTAATAACAAAACAAGTTAAGTTTTTTTCCGCATCCTTTTAGTGCACAAAAAGGTATTTTTCAGCCGAAACCTTTTAAAAACTATACTAATAACTGCAAATAAACGTTCCTTCTTGCGATTTGCTGCTGTTGTACATTGTTGTTTTTGGAGATCTACGTCACGCATGTTTACAAAAAAAAACAGCTGTGCATCATCTCACGAACACAATGACAGTATTTTGGATTGCACTAATACAACTTAACCACTTCTTCTCCACCTGTATAGACCTCATTGGCAGCAGATTAACACTTCTGTTGTGTCATTATTCTGAGAGAGTATGAGTGGAAATAGAATATCATAGGTTATATGAATGCTATGTATTAAACAACAATCAAATGTAATTCTGTGCATGCAGTCAACAATTTGCTGTGGCATTTACAGGATTTTAGTTGTTGAAATTGAAGAACATTATTAAGTTGGGTTTACCATATAAATCACTGAAGTGATAAATATAACGTATCGTAAGTCTAAAGCTTAAAATTTGAAAATAAAAAAAAAAATCCTACTGAATACCTAAACTACAATAAAAACTACGTTTTCTAGGTTAAGTATTGTTGCGGTTAGTGGACTTTTGGTTCCGTTATTAAAATCACCTAAAACACTCATAAGATTAAGGAACAGTAAGTAAATGATAAATCTTATTCCCCGGTATACTCATTACTAAGATCTTATAAATAACTTATACTAGGTAAAGTCACTAGAAAGAGTTGCCACAGGCATAAGAAATGTACTGTTAAAACGAGAGTCACTGAATTGTGAGTATATATTAATTATTAGTTAGCTTCTTTTTCTAAAACCAGATTTATATTAAGCTTTAAAGCGTTTTGTCGAAATAAACGGAATTGCTAAGATAAACCGTGACGATAGCTCTACATCTTTTGCTGTGCCAACAGCAATGCAACAAAAACACGTTCGAGTGCGATTTTCTGATCAACATTTGGAGCAATTTCGAGAGGATAAAAAGGATTTTCTGCATCGACTCAGCACTACGGATGAGACTTGGGTCTACCCCCATGATCTTGATTAAAAACAATAGGCTAAGGGGTGGTGTGAACCAGGCACCTAGGCTCTTAAGCGAGTTTGTGTCCAGAAATCGGCCAAGAAAGTGTTAGCGTCAGTTTTTTGGTATTCAAAAGAAATTTTATTGATTGATTATCTCCAAACTGGTATGTTAATCAACTTAATCAACAATTATTATTGTGACCTTTTTGACCAGCTGGATTACAAAATTTGTGAAAAAAGACCCGGTTTGCAGAAGAAACCAATTATTTTTCATCAAGACAAAGCACTTGCTCACACAGGTTAAAAAAACCATCGTGAAAATCATTGAATTGCGGTACGAATTGTTGCAGCATCCACCTTATTCGCCAGATTTAGCTCCCTCTGACTTCTGACTGTTCTCACACCTCAACAAATTCCTTAGTGGAACGCATTTTTCATTAAATGAAGAAGTTATTGCCGTCTTAGAGGAGTATTTTGGCGACCTTCCAGAAAGTCACTTCCGTGATGGGACAACAAAGTTGGAAGATCGTTGGACCAAGTGTATTGATCTTATTGGAGATTATACTGAGCAATACAAGTGACATCCCAAAAAAATATATAAATATATCCTCCATTTCGCTTTATGACTAACCTAGTATCTCTTACTCCGCGGATCATTAGTTTTTTTTGGGGATTGGCATTGATAACTTTACCCATCAATCCCTTAAACTTGAATGCGATCCGTCATACTAAATTA